>QLTV01000974.1:7281446-7331446 GCA_003457575.1 Thermophis baileyi | reverse complement strand
TGACAAGGTGGTCACTTAATTCCCGTTGCAACCAATGCATCAACATTCAGATGATCCAAAAATGTGGATTGTCCACCTGAGGGGGAAAAAGCTAGGAAGGAAAAAAAAAAAACGCAATTCATTCTCCTCTGGCTCCTTTGCACAGCCTTGCTACATTACACCAAAGAGCCATGTGGTTCACAATCCTCCTTCCCTAGCAGCTGATACTACACCCTAGCTTTTGCCTGCAAACAACTAGCATTAAGTGACACACTAGCACTGAATCTGAGTTTTTCTACCACCATTAGGAGTATGATCCATTAGTAGAGCTCTCTTTCATGTATTGGTTCAATTCTCTCAATGCTACTGAAGCCAGATCTCAATGCACTGTGGTTTTGGTTTTATCATCAAAGGTGGATTTCTCCCGGTTCAAACCGGTTCGCCCGTACTGGTAGCGACCCGCTGGTGACGTTACGATGATGTCACGGATCCTGTTTGGTCGGTACCGGTCCGTGGACGCCGCCATCTCTCTCTCTTTTTTTTTTTTTTTTTTTTTTTTTTTATTGTTTTTTTTGATTTTTTTTTGAGATTGTATTTTCTGGGGGGGGGGATTTTTTCCGGGAATTTTTTTTCTTCTGCGCATGCGCAGAAGTTTCCGGCACTGCACATGCGTCGCCATCTTGTTTTTGGCTTTTTTGGGGGGGGTGATTTTTGGGGGGGGTTGATTTTTTTGCACTGCGCATGCACGCACATGCGAAGCGCATGCGTGCCCACGAGGCGCAGGAGGAAGCGAACCGGCAGCGAGGTAGGTTAGAACCCACCCCTGTTTATCATCCATGGTTAATTAAATAATGTTATAAATATTAGGGGTTCCTTAGTGCTCTCTGAGCTTGCTTCTTTTCTTGTAGATGTTTCATTACCCTAACTAGGTAACGTCATCAATGCTAGTTAAGTGATATGATGTTACCTAGTTTGGGTAATGAAACATCTGCAAGAAAACAAGCAAGCTCAGAGAGCACCAAGGAACCCCTCATTTCAACCCTGAGCTCCTTTATTGGTTATAAATATTAGTATATTATAGGGAAAAAAGTGCAAGACTAAAGCAGGCAGTCGCCAGGAATCAATATTGACATGAAAACGCGGGTCCATGTTCCTGCGCACTAGTATACTAGTATCTGGCAAAGTGGGTGTTTTGTTTTTGTTTTAAAGATAACTTGTTCTGTTTTGTGCTTTATGGGCATTCTACATGATCCTATTACTTCTTTTCATAATTTTTCTTAGTCTCATTCCCACTTCCAAAATTAAACCAAGGATGATGGAAGTTCTAGAGAACTCAAGGTCTAGAAGTCAATTATCCTTTGGCTAAGGATAATTATTCCTGACAGGGGTGGATTTTTGTTTGAACTACTTGGCTAAGAAAGCCGGTACGATGCAGTGGCAAAGGTCCTGGACTGGAAGCAGGGAAAGAGAAGTTGCCAGTCTTCCCAGTTCCCACACAAAGAAGCCAGCTGGGTGACTTTCGGGAAATCACTCCCTCTCAGCCCTGATCAGCATCAAGCCAGCTGATCAACAAAACCCTTTGTGGCATTGTGTATGGATAGCTTTGCTGTAAGGCCTAGGACTAGGTACCCACGGTGCAAAAGCAAGTGGACAAACAGTTGGGAGAACAAAAACCACCACTACTGAATTTTTTGGTTACCTCAGATCGCAGCCTATCAAGAGAAGTAACACAAAATCCTCTCTCCTGTCCCCTTAGCAAGAAACTGACATCCATGTGACCTGACATGGAAGAAAACAGGGTATATGTTAGAGGTATACATTGCATAGAGCCTTGTCTTAGTATGTCCTCAGGCTGCCTCGGGCATGGCAATTGCTGTTCTGCTTTGACTGTGGCAGCTGTAAGAGCAGCCCAGCTGGCTCACATAATTCTCTTCTAATCTAGCATTACTTGCTAAACGTGACCAGCCAGCTATCTCTCAGTCCTTTAAAGCATACAACATACAAGTAGTACTTGACTTACAACAGTTCATTTAGTGACCAAAGTTACAACAGCACTGAAAAAAGTGACTCACGGTCAGTTTTTGTACTTACGACCGTTGTAGCATCTCCATAGTCATGTGATCAAAATTAAGATACTAGGCAATTGACTCATTTATGACGGTTGCGAGGTCCCGGGGGTCATGCGATCCCCTTTTGTGGCCTTCTGACAAGCAAAGTCAATGGGGAATCCAGATTCACTTAACAACAGTTTGACTGATTTAACAACTGCAGTGATTCACTTAACAACAGTGGCAAGAAAGGTTGTAAAATGGGGCAAAACTCACTTAACAAATGTTTCACTTAGCAACAGAAATTTTGGCCTTAATTGTGGCCATAAGTCGAGGACTACCTGTATGTTTGAAAGTTTCTGCTTATTGTAGTAGTATGGTTTAGTCAGCCAGATGTTTAGACCGGACTTGGCAGTTTTATCCACCTATAAAAGTCCTTCCCCAAGATCTATTATTATTATTATAGGTGGTTATCTCTTGACAGTAATTGGGACTAGAATTTCCATCACTAAGCAATACGGTCATAAAGCATTACATCATGTGAGCACGTCATGTAGAATGGCAATTCTAGCAATCCCAGTTGCCATTGTTAAGAACCTTATGTGATTGCAACTTCCGACTTCCTGCTGGCTTCCCCATTGACTTTGGTAGTGTGAAATTAGCAGGGAATATTAGAAATTGTGATGACGTGACTGCAGCTCACTGCAACTTATTGCAAGCCAGGCACCAAGCACCCAGATTGCAGTTCTGTGGCTGTAGGGATGCTCAAAACGAGGACCAGTCATAAGTACCACTTGTTCAGCACAGTTGTAACTTTGAACAGTCACTGAACAAACAGTTGTAACCTGAGTACTACCTGTATTATTATGGTTAGTCACATAGTCAGCCAGATATTCAAACTGGATTTGGAATTTTTTTCAACTTACTGAGTCCTTCCCAAGGACCTAGGTTAGGCAAATGTTGATGTTTCATGCTGTTAAAGGTATCATCGCAGGATGTGCCTGTCTTTATTTTTGCACATGCTTTTGCACTGTGGGTGCCTAGGTCTTACAGCAAAGCTATCCTCTTCCTCTTTTCCCCAAGCAATTTTGTGAGGTGAGTTGGGCTGAAAGTGATTGGCACAAAGTCACCCTATAACAGTGGAGAAGAAATGATACCTGATTTATAGCTACATGACCATCTATCCATGGAACAGTACTGGGCTTGTGACTTTTTTTTTATAGTAGAAGATATTGGCCACAGCCCCAAGACCTTTGCCTAGCTTTGTATACCAGTTGTGGAACAGGAGGCCGTTTAGATCATAATCCATGTCCTCATCACTTTACAGAAAGACCAACATTCTATATAAAGTTGGCTTCGAAGTTAAAAGTGTTCCAAAATGTGGGGGTCTACTCGCCAACCAGCGGTAGAAGATTTGGAAGTGTTACCCCAAGTAGTGAACACTGGCCTAGCAATAGCAATAACACTTATATACCACTTCACAGTGCTTTACAGCCCTCTCTAAGAGGTTTACAGAGGCAGCCTATTGCCCCCAACAATCTGGGTCCTTATTTTACCCACCTCAGAAGGATGGAAGGCTGAGTCAACCTTGAACCTGGTGAGATTCGAACTGCCAAATTGCAGTCAGTCAGCAGAAGTAGCCTGCAGTACTGCATTCTAACCACTGTGCTTCCAGATTCAATTCAAAGGGCTGTTTATCACCTATAAAGCCCTCGATTCGGGCTTGATTTCCAGATATTTGTAGGATCATTTCTCCCAGTCCAATTTTTTCCATCTCTTCAACAAGGGATAGCTGAGAATTCCCACCCTAGGAGTGGTGAAGGAGCCGGGAGCCTGCTGATACTTCTTTAGGACTGTCTTCACCCTTTGCAACATCTTGTCCTTGGAAGTATATGATACTCTTAACTGCCTGACCTGGTCTTATAGTATTTCAGAGGGTGTACCAATACTAATGATGACGGGACTGTATTAAGTTTGGTTTTTAATTTGGGGTACTATTCATATTTATTTTCACAGGCATTTCTATATTGTTTTCTGTAATATTGTAAGCTGCCTTGAAGCCTATGAAATAGGTGGTGCACGTATTTTTATATAAATAAATGAAGGAGGGGAACCATCTGTGGCCCCTGATTGAGTTGCCCCAACTTGATCTATGGCAATGTTTTCAACATTGTCGCTACAGAACATGGAATTGAAACCCAAGAAAGCTCTTCCGGTCAAGTCCAGACACTGGACCCTCGCCTCTATCCACTATCTGTGGAAGAGAGCAGTGGGCAACCCATGTTATCCTCATGCCAAGGTCATAAGGCCTCTGGAGCTCATCCTCCCAGGCTACCGAAACCCAGCGATGCAATTTATTACCCGAATTCAGAAACATTCAGAAAATGTTTTGGGTCATTTTCACCATTTGAAGAAGTAATGATGCTGTGTCTGTCTGTCTGTCTTGCTACTTATCATGCCTGGGGACGGGTGTCATAGTATAGCAGGACATAAAGAGGCTAAGGACACTTATTGTCAGTAGCATCTTCTGGAAGGGGGAAGTAAAAAGAAATACAAGGCTACCCCAAATCTGAATTTTCCTGCTAGACTTTGGAAACATGAATTTAAAGGGCTTCATCAGCACGCAAAACTGGGGACAAGGGGGTCTCAGACTTTTTTTAAAGCTGAGAATGTATTTCATACAATGAAATCTAAGCATTTCGTGACAGTAACATTACATTCAAACTAAAAAAAAAAAGTTTTTGCCTGGACTTTGTCCACTTTTGATACTGACTCCATAGATATTTATTTAATCCTGCTTCTTGCTCCCTTCTTTGAGTATGCCCTCAAACACTTTCTACCTCTTTAAGCTTAGGAGCAGATATCTTCTGCTCTGGTTAGACTTGATTGGAGTCTGAGGTTATAGCACTAGCACTTAGACTTATATACCGCTTTATAGTGCTTTACAGCCCTCTCTAAGCGGTTCACAGAGTCAGCATATTGCCCCCAACAATCTGGGTCCTCATTTTACCCACCTCGGAAGGATGGAAGGCTGAGTCAACCTTGAGCCGGTGAGATTTGAACCACCGAACTGCAGCTAGCAGTCAGCTGAAGTAGCCTGCAGTACTGCACTCTAACCACTGCGCCACCTCGGCTCTCTTATACATCTTGAAAAGCAGGGGTGGGTTCCTCCCAGTTCGGACCGGTTCTCCCAAACCGGTAGCAGCCCGCTGGTGATGTCACGATGACGTCACCGAACCGGATCGGGCGGTGGCGGTCCGTGGGGGCCGCCATCTTTTTTTAATTTTATTTATTTTATTTTTTTTAATTTTATTTTTAATTTTTATTTTCCTTCTGAGCATGCGCAGAAGCCGACCTCCGGCACTGTGCATGCGGTCGCCATCTTTTTTTAGGCTTTGTTTTTGTTTTTTTTTGTTGTTGTTTTTCCAAATTTTTTGTTACTGCGCATGCAAAGCACGCGTGCCCACGCAGCACACTCACGCAGCGTGGGAGGGAGCGAACCGGCAGCGAGGTAAGTTGGAACCCACCCCTATTGAAAAGGAACCAGCCAAGGATTTCCACATGAATCAGCTCTGTTGAAAATCAGATCAAAACTCTCTGTTCTATCAACAGTTCTCCAAAGCTCGAGGCCAGGGATTCTCCTCCTATTAAACAATATCCCATTGATTAGAAAGACCGTGTTTAAGGACCTAGAATCTTTTTCAAGCAAACTATTTGTTCACCATAACAAATTGGTGGGCCATGATACCCTGTTCCTAAAAGACGATTGCTTGCAAGGCTGCCTAGTTTTGGCAATCAGAAGATTTAGATTCATGCTTCGAAAACCAGTTTTTGGGGGGCTGGGGAGTCAGTTGCTTCTCTCCTACCCTTGAACAATGTCTTCTGCCCTGCTTGAGAAGACAAGTAAGCCTTTTATAAAGGGGCAACATTGTACTAATTGAACAAGATACCTTTAGAACATGTGTTTCTGGAGGCATCCAAGCAACTAGTAGACAGGCTGAGGGTGACATACTTGAAGAAGAAAGTTTAAAAAAAAAAGGTAAATGTTTGCATCCCTCATTAGTTCAGGAACACATGGTTGTACCAAAAACGAAGTTAACTTTTTGATGTGCCTTTTTCCACAGCTGGATTATGATCGAGCACAGATAGTAGTCAGTCCACCCCTTTCTGGATCAGACACATATCCACGAGGCCCAACAAAGCTACCTCAGAGTCAGTGCAAAGCCACCTATTCAGGTAGTGGCTATCAGTACTCCGCTATCTATCACAAATTCTCTCACTTTAACCACCAGCCTTCTCTGCAGCCGAGCTCACATTATACTTCCACAGCTTCTTACCCAAGCTCCCCCAGCATCACTTCAAGTTCTTATCCTCCGCCGAGCTGGGGTTCCTCCTCAGATCAACAACCCTCAAGGGTATCGCACGAGCAGTTCCGAGCAGCTTTGCAACTGGTGGTGAGCCCAGGGGATCCTCGAGAATACTTGGACAACTTTATCAAGATCGGGGAAGGCTCCACCGGTATTGTTTGCATCGCCACAGAGAAGCACACGGGAAGGCAAGTGGCTGTGAAAAAGATGGATCTCAGGAAACAGCAAAGAAGGGAACTGCTCTTCAATGAGGTAGGTCCTTTTGGAACCATAAGAAGGTTCTTTCGCGCCCTTAATTTCTTTCCATACGGCACAGGTAGCCCTCGGCTTAACAACAGTTCATTTAGTGGCCGTTCAAAGGTTACAACGGCGCTGAAAAGTGTGACTTACGACCATTTTTCACAGTTACGGCCTGTGCAGCATCCCCATCATCATCTGATCAAAATTCAGATGCTGGGCAAACTGGTTCATATTTATGACCGTTGCTGTGTCCCAAGGTCATGTGATCCACCTTTTGCAACCTTCTGATGAGCAAAGTCAGTGGGGGAAGCCAGATTCACTTAACAACCGGGTTACTCACTTATGAACTGCAGTGATTCACTCAACAACTGTGGCAAGAAAGATCGTACAATGGGGCAAAACTCACTTAACCAATGTCTCACTTAACAACAGAAATGTTGGGCTCAATTATGGCCGTACGTTGAGGACTACCTATATATTTTAACCTGAAGGCTCTCAGTGCAGAGATGTTAATGCTATTAACATTTTTAATTATTAACATTATTAATAAATAAATAAATAAATAACATTATTAATAAATTAGTCTGTTAACTGTAAACCAGAAAAACCTGATTTTCACTCGATTTCAGAATCCCCTGGTCAGTCATTATCTCTCAGCCTAACTTTCCTTGCAAAGTTTTAGGGAACAGGCCAGCTCTTATATAGTCAGAGAGTAAGGCAGACCTCTGTGCCTTTACCCCACCAATGACATACAGCATCTTGTAGCATCACCCTACCATTACTGATGCCTCCTTACTGTTAGCACAATGACTGTATGACTCAAGAAGATGTTGTAAGTTGCTAGTAGAAGAATGAACTGTTGGTGGCAGGTGTGGGAAGCTGGGGAAAAAAGAACTTTTTAAAAGCCAGCATTCTTAAATCAGTCAACCACTTTCAGGTTCAATTCACAATATTGTCCCACGATTAGTATTAAACTAAAATTCAGCAGACAATCCAGTCAATTTCCTACATGATGAAGAATGGGGTCAAGAGTGGTGCGGTGCAGTGGTGGGTTTCACTTACCTTTGCTACCGGTTCGGGAACGGGAGCGCGCACGACGCTTCTGTGCATGCGCAGAACATCCGTGATGACATCCGGGTGGGTGGGCGGAGCCTCCCACCGCCACTGCTACCGGTTCGCCCAAACTGGGCCGAACCAGTAGAAACCCACCACTGGTGCGGTGGCCTAGAGGTGGAGCTCTTGCCTCACAATCAGGAGACTGTGAGTTCGATCCTAGGTAGAGGCAGATGTTTCTCTCTCTGGGCACAATGAGAATATATCTGCTGAAAAAAACTCCGCATTGGCAACAGGAAGGGCATCCGGCCAGTAAACACTCTGCTAGCTCCATTCAGTTGCCCAGACTCCACACCGCAAGGGATTATGGAGTCGTTAAAAGATGATGATGAAGAATGGGGTCAGCAGCTTGCTTTTGATTCTGGTGACAAAATGTTTCTGGTTTGGGTAAAGCCTGACAGTGAGAATAAAATGGGAAAGGGAAGAATCGTGTTAATTGCTTCGAAAAGCAATGGTAAAATAAAAATTGAGATGTTAAAATATCCCAGAAGATGGACATATTCTCATTTAAGATACATTAAAAGCATAAATAAAGTTATATATTTATCTTGCTTTGAATTGACCCCCACATTCAGAGCAGACGCCATCCATTTGTTCTAATATCTAGAGCAAATTGTAACCTTAATAAACATAGTTTAAAGTGAAAAGCCACACACTTGCCGTCAAAGGAAAAAATTCTATGTGGCAGAATGGAATCTTAATCGATAGAGAAGGATTAATCAGATTCATGACATTGATTTAAATGAATGAAATAAGTCAAATAAGTTGAAGTATCAGTTTCAGCTCAGATACAGTATGAATAGCATTTAATTTCTCACCATAGGTTTAGCAGGCATCTGGATGTTTAGGATTTTTAGAACAGTAATTACTCTGCTTTGTTTTTGTTTTTCCTGTTGGCTGAGCTGAGAAGAATAAACATGAACGCTAATTAATACTGTGCAGGGTATTTTATCTTCACACAGTATCAGAGCAAATATTATACTCTGGGGTTGGAAGGAAAGGATGATCGCATATATAGAAGTCAATATGCCTTGGTTTGGCCAACTGGAACATGCTGCTGTCTCCCTGTGATTTATTATTTTACATATTTAGGCCCAGCTTTTTAAAACGGTAAAGAATCAGACATAGATACAACTACAAATTTTATAAAGAGTTCACAGAAACCAATTGTCAGTACCATTCATACCAATCCAATAGCACAACTGATAGCATCAGTTCTAGAGTCTTCTTCTGAATGGACAGAAAGAGAGGAAGTGTTATGTGGCCACTTCAAACACAGCCCGTGAACAACGTAACACCGTTAATATGGTCACAAGGTTGTGACTTTTTTCTTTCCGATGCATAAGGGCAAGTCTGCATTTGGCAATTTCTCAGGCAGCAATATTCAACAAAGAAATGCAGTACCTGCAGTAGCAGCAGAAGAACGTGTTTTAAAAAATTGCTAGCGCTGGAAGAATTTGAAAAGGAGCCGCGTTAGTCTATCCAGAAAGCAACATGCCATTTACGTGACTTGGAACATTCAAAAGAGTATTGCTTTGAAAAGGATTTGTTTGTTTGTTTGTTTGTTTTTTCTGGGGGAGGGACAACATTCTTGGAACACTTGAAATGGCTATTTGGAGCTTGGAATGTACCAATGAACATAGTTTTTGCTAGTTCTAACTATGAAATACATCCTCCTTCTGAAGTGTGGCCACATTCTCTTCTTGTTTCTGGCTGAAGGTAACAGCAGTTTGCATGATGTCCAAACTGGACAAATGTAATTACAACTAACCATAGTTTATATTAAATTTAAAAAAAACAATAAAATTTGGGATACAAATTTTAGTTGGCATCAGCTGTTTGATGCCACACAAAACACTCCCTCAAAAATCTGCTCAGCCTTGATGCTTCCAACACGTAGATCTGTCATGGGTTGTAGCTGCCATTTTCAGAGCTGAAAACCTGTGCCATTTTCCCCCCTTAGAAACCTTCAGTTCTTTCTCTTGGAGAGGTCATATGCAGATGGAACCTTCCTTGGTGAACTGCTGTACTGAACCCCCCCCTCCAGGGTTTCAGACTTACTGTCAGGATTCCAAGTAACAGACCCAAAGCAATCAAAACCCTGAGGCCTTGAGTTTCCTCAAAGTATGAATTTATTAGGAATGTCATATTGGCACAGCTGGTGAAAACCTGACTCTGAAGGACCTGAGGTTTCCCCCACCCAAATCAAAACCCAAAGTTCTTTCCCCCAGGTCACACGTCCATCACATGGTCCAATCAGCCCCAACTCCGGCTGGCTTTTATCCATGCCCCTCCAACACCTGGTAGAGCGTCCTTGGCTCCCACGGGAAAGAATGTTATTTTGGCTACACATCCCCCAGCTATCTCTATCTCCCCCCCCCTCACATTCCCACAGCTCCAACTGGCCTTGCTGTGGCAGCCCTGAAGATGCTCCCAAAATGGCTTCAGGGCTGACAGGCTGCCCCCCCCCAGTTGAGAAGGACCTCCTGCAAGAGAAAATCAAAGGGAGGTTAATCCATATCACCTTCAACCTTAGATGCCTAAGACATCTGGGCCTCAGTGGGACCCTTTGCAGGCGAATAGTTTGCTGGGCCCTGAGCAGCATCCTTCCTCTGAACTTCTCTTCCAATGAATACCTTGTCTTCAGAACTAAGAGAAGGCCACCGATGGCATCAGATTGTCATGGTTGTAGTGTGTTGCTCAGATAAGATCGTCTTATTCAACAAAAACAGTGCTGTGCACTTCCAAAGACCAATGTATGCCAACCTTTCCCCCAAAGCCTGCTTGTTCCAATGCAGGAAGGATCAGGTGCAGCAAGCTTCTGCTGATGATTTGGTCAACAGATGTCAAGATCCTATTATCATCCATAGCTGTTGACAAGGCTGTTTACCTTTTTCCTGCATGAGTGATCGTGCCCGTCCTAAATTACAGTTTTACACACCCGGTACATGTAGGAGAAACACACACACACACACCCCGCATAATTTTTTTTTTACTAGATTGATCTTCATTTCTATATATGAAGGAATAATTCTACCTAGGCTCATTTCCACCCCAGAATTTCATTTCTAGTCAGTCTAAACTCAACATTATTCTACTGAGAATTAGCATCCAAATACGAATGACAGGATTGAACGTTCTCTCTCATTTGGCGTACATTAGCAGGGAAGTCCCTGGACTGTGTTGCCCTGTCAGCCTCTGTTCTTCTTCCAGGTTGTCATCATGAGAGACTATCACCATGAAAACGTGGTCGACATGTACAACAGTTACCTGGTGGGAGACGAGCTCTGGGTGGTGATGGAGTTTCTGGAAGGCGGTGCTTTGACAGATATAGTGACTCACACACGGTAAGCTTGTTCTGCGGCCAAGTCCTGCCTTCTGTCCCTTTGATCTTTTGCAGAAAACCACCGCCAAGGGAGCATTGTCAGTGCCCTGTCTGTAAGATGAGGGAGCTGAAACAGATGAGGTTTCTCTCTCTCTCTCTCTCTCTGCTGAAAAGAATGAAACACCCCCCAGGCAGAGCCAGCCTCTGAATCCCCACTGACCTCTCCTGCAAAGGGGGACTTCTCTGAAGGCAGGGCAGAAAGCCCCCCCTTTCATTCATTCTTTCGTCCTTTGCAACAGCAGGAACAAAGGAGGAGGAAGAGGGAGAAGGGCAGACTTGGGCATCTCCCATTTTGGTTTTTCACACCGATTCCCTCGACTGTTTCTATAGCAACCTTGGAAGTTACTAAACATATTTTGTGCCAGTATCGACAGATAAAAATTGTAACATAATGAAGGAGAGATGCATGCTGATTTGACAGGTGTAATTTCCAAAGTGGATGCATTCTATCCCGAATCTTTCTCAAGTCCGACCTTTCCTCTGTGGAATGATAATAATATGCTCTTAAATGAATAAATGAAGTTCTTTTGGCATGCTTTAGAGCAGTTCTTCTCAAATTTGGGTAAATTACCAAAAATTGGGTTAACGTGTTTTTTCTTTTCTTTGAACGATGCATGAACTCATTACCCATCACACTAAGGATATTTAAATTGACTTACAGATTGCCACATCTACTAAAATATATTTGAAAATCTCCCAAGAGTTTTCCTATTAAAACAAAAATTGTTAAAATTACCAATGGCGATTTGTTGAAATGACATAAAGATCATTCCATTGTATTGTTTTTATTTTATTTAGTTATCAAATTTAGAAACAGCTCATCTCCCTCATCGAGGGAATCTGGGCGGCACACAAATAAAATATTAAAAACATAAAAACTGACTATAGAAATTTAAAACAGAGGCAAGGATAGTTAAAATTCAACATAATGCAGGTAGTCCTTGAGTCACGAACATTCGTTCAGTGACGGTTCAAAGTTACGATGGTGCTGAAAGAAGAAACTTATAGCTGGTCCTGGAACTTCACTAAGATTTTCTGATAAGTGATTTTGAATAATGAAGGAAGAACTTTGGGAAACACAGCTTTAAAGGATAAAGGCATAATTTAGTAGTTGAATACTTCCTGTACGTTTCATAACGTACCTATATCCCAGTAAATCAGTTAAAACAGTTTCCACAGTAGTTAAAGTGGTCTCTTTCTTTACCTAACAAAATACTGTCTAGCTTCCAATGACTTTATATTCTTGAAAAACGGAGGACAAATCTGAAAGAGCAGCCAATCTAAAAGAGCTTCGTAAGGATTAAAACATAGTTTATGTTTACAACTTTGCTCTCAAAGAAAAACTCAAGAGCTAAACCAGGAAAACAAACAAAGAAACAAATAAATGTAAAGGGCAGCTGTCTTAAATAAAAGACAGTCCTTTACATATGGCCACTGTAGTTGAGCTTGACACCTGCCTTATATTTTCCACTTTGAAATCAATCGTCTAAAATCTAAAATCACCCTAAAAGTCTCAGCAGGCTAAGAAAGTTTAAGGCCAGATAAAGCCCATCAGGACTGGGCAGATATACATCTGTGTATTCAGAAGTTTTCATATTGAGTTTTGAATAGCAAATTGCTTTCTTCTAAAAATGGGGCCTTCTCTCATTTGCTGTATGACTTTTATTTGTGGAACCAGGGTTATTTTTAAGATTGGTTTCAGCCCACATATTAAAAATTCCCATTGCTTTCATTAAGGGCTATTTTCTGAAATATTAGTCACCAGGCCAATATTTTGGCAGGCATATAATTGCAAACAGATGTTTGCAGAAAACTTTTCCTTAAATGCTGTCATTAGGATTAGATTCATTAGATGCACTCCTTAATTGCTGTTTGAACATTATAGGACCTTCCTAGAAGATCTGATCAAAGTATCTGCAACTTTTACATAAGCATCATGTTGCTATGGGGTGAAATGTTAATCCTATTGGGTGAGCTATTCATGACCTGAGCTGCAGTAGATAATTAGCCATTTCCACCTGGGTGCCATTGGGCGTTTCTACCTGCTTATGCTCCAACTGGACATGGTCTACTCCCCATTCCATTTTTAGGGGTGCAATGACCTCGCGACCTCAAGCTACCGTTGTTGCATCTGCCAGGCCAGCTTTGTCTCCATAGGTGGCCTTCAACCACTCATCTCAAAAACTTTGCATGTGCAGATGGGAGGAGGAAAAATACACAAGTTCTCAGGAGCCCATCTAGAGAATTTGTTACAGAAGAGATAGAGTGGGTTTAGAAGGCACCAAGTTCAGTCTCTTTTATGATAGATAGCATGGTAATGGACAAGACCTTTCCCAACAGAGCCGAGGTGGCGCCGAGGTGGCGCAGTGGTTAGAGTGCAGTACTGCAGGCTACTTCAGCTGACTGCTAGCTGCAGTTCGGCGGTTCAAATCTCACCGGCTCAAGGTTGACTCAGCCTTCCATCCTTCCGAGGTGGGTAAAATGAGGACCCAGATTGTTGGGGGCAATATGCTGACTTACCGCTTAGAGAGGGCTGTAAAGCACTGTGAAGCGGTATATAAGTCTAAGTGCTATTGCTATTGCTAACATCGGGAAAATCTCTGCCAACCAAAGCTAATGCTGCTCCCATTAGACAAATAGGCTTTTTGAAATCAGCAGTAACATACCCTGTTTCCCCCCAAATAAGACATCCCCTGATAATAAGCCCAATCGGGCTTTTGAGTGCATGGCAGTAAGGCTAAGGGCTTATTTCAGGGTTCAAAAAAATATAAGACAGGGTCTTATTTTCGGGGAAACACGGTACTTTCTAATTTGTAAGAAATCCCTCAGGAAAAAAAGGCTGAGTGTTTTTCATTGTTTATTTTGTAACATTGGAAATATTTTCTTAGTGTTAACTTTTGTAGTGATGTTTTTTGGGAAAACGTATCCCAGCAATAACATTTCTTTTCCTATATCACCTGCCGAATTCCAGAATGAATGAAGAACAGATTGCTACTGTTTGTCTGTCTGTCCTAAGAGCATTGTCCTACCTTCACAATCAAGGAGTTATTCACAGGGATATAAAGAGTGACTCTATACTTCTCACTAGTGATGGGCGAGTAAGTATTTGTCATTTTTTTTCTGGCCTTGATTTTTTTTTTTAATTGGGACCACTGTCAAAGTTCAGGTGACTTCGGTAACATGTTAACAACCTGTCCATGAAATTTACACTGCTTGCCTGCAGCTTTCATTATTTACCAAGAGACATGGGAAAATTTGTTCAGCCTGAATTTATACATGAACTGCCCCGGTTCATACCTCCAGCCAAATCAGTCTGTGCGTCAAAGTCCTGACAATTCAGAATGTTGCACTGGGACTTCAATTAAAAGAAACAAACAAATGTGCTTATCACAGAGAAATAAATGATGTTAGAAACATCGAGCATGTAAAAACCAAGAAAAATCAAGACAAAGATACACAAATTAAGAGACTTGCTTCATCATCATCATCATCATCAGTATTAGTATTAGTATTAGTATTATTTTGTGTGGTGGAGAGATTTGCTGACAAACATGCATGCAGATTTTCATAACAATTTCATTATTTTTGCAACATTTGCTAAGTGTTGCAGTAATGCACTGACACACATACCCCACCAAATAAAATATAATAAAAATTGAGTAAAATCATCTATCCTGATTTGCAAATTGCATATATTCAGGGAGGATATTAAACTTACATCAAAAAGAAGAGAATACCATTTTGAATGCTTTTTGGCTGGTTTCCCCTGATCTTTGCTTAATAATATGCACACAATGCCTCATTATGTTCATTGTCTGCGGCGCACATTTTGTCATGAGCGGTTGTATCCCCATCTGATTCTACCGCCCCCTTCCACTTTAAAACCATCTTTTCTACATTTCAACATGCAAAAGATGGGCAAAAGTTTCCTCCGCTCCTCGATACAGGGAAATTGATCTGGCATTCAAAAACATCCATTGTTTTGTTTCCCTTTCATGGTATAAAAAGAACCTTTGTTTATGCCATGGATGGCTAGGCTATGGTTTTATAAATAGTAACAATCATTTCTAATTTTTATTTGATTGATGTTGAATTAAGAAGCAGAAAAAAAAGGCATGAAAAGTAATGCCAAAATAAGATAAACAGTGCCACAAATAAAATGTGAGGCACCATTCGTACAAACGTTTAGAAAGCTTCCTTATTAATTATTTTGATAGCTCCCTGTTCTGATCTCAGACTGCATCCTGACATGATAAATGAGCTGCTAATCTGATCTAATCCACTTTAGTCCCACGACTCAAGGCTCAATCATTATTCTGCACAGAAAGGGGGGGGGTCCTTGATTGTTTTTGCCATGAGTTGATAAAGGGAACCTTTTCATTTGTTTCAGGTATGAACCAAGCAAACTTTTATATATGTATAACATTAATTGATGGCATTTAAAGCCATCATCTCCCCCCCCCTCAAACAAAGAATACAAGAAATTGAGGAAATCTCACATTTTTTATACTGCTACCGGTACTTAGAGACAGTTTTTATCCTCTTGATTTTATTACAATAAACTGTTGAAAGTTGGTTGAAGCTAGTAGCAGTTGATAGTAATAAACAAGAACGTTTTTATTCAGTTTGCATTCTAATTTATGTCTGCATTTCTCAGTTTATGTTTCGCGAATCAATTTGCAAACCAAAAGGCAGTTGTAAAGTGATATTTGCATTTTCCTGAATTTTGTCAGACAGTTCTGCTGTTAGAACTACTAATTCTAGGAGCATGCAATTTGAAACCCCTAAATTGTGCATGGAGAGGAGCAGCAGGAAACATCCTGTCAAAATAATTCTTTCCACAAACTAGAGAAAAAGTTCCCTTAATAAGAGTAAATGAGAGGTATGCAAGACAATGCAATTAAGTTTATCATCGGGTACAAAGTATTGAAATCATAGAAAATGAGCTGTTGATATAATTTAATTGGATGGGGAACCTACAGCCTAACAACTTATATCATCGTCGCCCAATTCCATTTGGCTCTGTGAACTGCTCTCTGCTATTGGTTCCTGAAATAGTCTTCTGACAAGTGCTTCCTATTCTGCTTGGTAGAGGTAGCACAGAGAGGGGAAGAAAGAATATCCTTTTTCAGCACTGAAAATTTATCCAGGTGATACTTTTGTTCTCCATAGTGGGTGGAGCTAGCATCCAGGAATGGGTTGACCTCATCCGTTCAGCCTGTAAGATTGAGTCTATCAAAGTTGAGAAGCTCCGCCTCTGTTTCTAGGGCTCCCAGCTTTGACTCAGTCCTCAGACTGGATGGATGTGTGATCTTTTGCTCCCGTTCCTGTTTGCATCTGACGAGACTTTGAGCTTGACAGTCTATTTCGACAATTTGTGAGTTTCCCCAGCTGACTCCCGTTCCACCCGGTAGAGTCGCTGGGTTGATTGCGGCACAGAGCCTCGGCTCTAGCCACGGCAGCAGTTGCCTCAGTGCCTGATCAGTGGCCTGACTGCAAAGGGGGCCTCTGCTCCTTGCTCTGCCACTGGAGCTCTCGCGCTCCAACTCCACCTTAAAATCAGGCGGGCCAGTTGTGACGGGGCTTCGGGCCTCCTCTCCACAGAGGCAAGCGGTAGTGGCCAGAGGAGCTTCGCGCTCCAGTCTCTCCGCTAGCTGATAATAGGAGCTAGCGTGACAAATTAATTGCTGGTGGCCGATGCATCTAACAATGGTCAACGATTCCAGTTGATACAAAGTTTCTGTCCTACATTGGAAAAAAGGTTCCCCCATCTAAATGTGTTAAACAATCCAAATTATGGGTCTGCTCAACAAATGGGAATAATATTCACTGTCCACTTGTTTAATTTTGCACTGCATGATGTGTTATTTATTGTTCAGATAAAGCTGTCAGACTTCGGATTCTGTGCCCAAGTTTCAAAAGATGTTCCAAAAAGAAAATCACTTGTCGGAACCCCATACTGGATGGCCCCTGAAGTGATTTCAAGATTGCCTTATGGAACCGAGGTAAGCAAAACAATGATCTTGCTCCATTCAGCAACATAGATTATCTTTGGAAAACAATAATCTCCTTTTAAATATTTATTTATTTAAAGCAATTCAGCTTGAACATATTTCTTCCAGTCTGGATCCAGCCTGGGATATATTACTGAGATGCATTTGATTACACAATGACCTTTGGTGGGCTCAGGATGGAGGTAATGCATCCATCCTGGCTCCTCTTTGAGCTGTTGGTGACTTACAATATCATCAACAAAAGTATCTTTCTGGATTGACTCAGGGAGTTATGAATAGGAGGCATGATGTTAAAGAACTTCCCTTCCTCCTTCCAGGCTTGGGTCAGGATAGTGTTTGTTGGATGGAATTGGTCTAGAACTAGAATTGGACCATCTGGACTTAATGCAGAATGAGTGACAGGGATAGTAATTTCATACATAACATCATTACTCTTACTATTCCACAAGAAAGACAATAAAAACCTGATTCTCGGGGACTTGAGTCAGGATGATTGGAGTTCCTGTCTAGAGAAGCACAACAAATTTGTGCTCCCTGATTGGCAATTAATGATAGTTTCTTGTTTTTTTGCTAGTAATTGCTAACGTTGTGTTTTGGTTCATTGTACATCATCCAGAGCAGCATTGTTTGAACCAAACAGCCATATAAATGCTATAAATAAATAAAAAAACAAATAAGAAATAGTCTCTTTGAGCAGTTCCCATAACATTGATAAAAATCAGATTGTCCCTCCGTTCACATCATACGTTTAACTTGGTTACTGAATTGATCATTTTCTGGCTTCATACAATACATTAATCCATAAAGAAACAAGTGGGCTTGAATTGCATACACACATTCATGCACACAAACCCTGACCAAGGGTAAGGCTCACCAGGTTTACTTAGCATGCTATATGAATGCATCTGCTGGGTCTTTATGTGACCAGGATCTGCATGTTGCATGAGCACAGTCAACTGTCTGAACAACATCACACAAAAGGAAAAAAAAAAAAAAAAGGGCAGCTTGAGAGAAGCAGTGAATCAAGCAAATGGCCCTCAAAATTGCATAATAATTCTTAAAATGAACGGCTAAAATGATAACTCTTGGAGAAAGAAAAAGTTGAAAATCCTGGTTTGCTAAGATAGGAAGTGCCTGTCTGTTGCAATGGCTGTTTTCAGGTGATTGTTGAAGAAGTGCAGGATCTGGTACAGAACATTATATATAAGAAGAGTTGTAGTGAGCCCTTTTCCATCTCTTTCTGTGCTGCAGTTTTGGGCCCATTCTGAGTTCTCAAAACAACTGATGTAAGTAGACATATTGAGCGTAACAGGAGACATTTCGATCTTGCCACAAAGAGAGTATTGTGTGAACTCAGGATCTGTGCTATCACTGCAGTGTCCCACAACTGCTATCACTGTTGTATGACAATCATTGCAAAAAAGACTCATAGACTACTATTTTCCATTGTATTTTACTCCATATTCTGTATGGGAATAGAGCCTGCATGGGAAAAAAAATAGAAATTGCAAGTGCCTATGATTAACTTCAGCTTTACTACTTTCAGGGCAGTATTTTACAACTAACTTCAGATCTGATCCACTGTCAGTAAGAGCAGCATACAGAAAGCAATTAATCATACTCGCCGTGATTCATTGAGAGTTGTCGATCATTGCTGTTCTCATTAAATAATTTGCAATGGTTGTTTGATTTGCTGGGGAGGGCTAAGTTCCTGAATTCCTTGGTTGACGTGCTTATCTTATGATGATCCCAGTAAAGTATTATTAGGCAGAACATAATCGGAAAAACTTCTAAATCCATTATGGTGAGTCATTTATTCTTTAGAACAGCCAGACTACCTTAAGATGAGCAGTCAATGAAATATTCTAATTAGTAGGACTCTCCAACTTGGACTGCAAACCCACCTAATTTCTAGGCAGTAGCAAGGAGTTAGTATTTTCGGTAGCTAGTGGTTGCCAGGATCTTTGCAGCTGAAATCTGAGGGTCCTGCAAATTATGGTAATAGCAATAGCACTTAGACTTACTGGTATATACCGCTTCACAGTGCTTTGCAGCCCTCTCTAAGGGTATATAGAGTCAGTCCATTGCCCCCAACAATCTGGGTCCTCATTTTACTGACCTCAGAAGGATGGAAGGCTGAGTCAACCTTGAGCAGGTCAGGATCGAAATGCTGGCAGTCAGCAGAATTAGCCTGCAATACCGCATTTTAACCACTGTGCCACCACAGCTCTTATGCTCCATCTATTTTTATTTATTTTATTTATTTATTTCGTCAAGCATGTATTAGATAACAGATATAAGTATAAACATAACTATGAATACATGAAATGGATACGAATTAAAGGGAACATTAGGACAGGGAAAGACTTTTCAACACCAATCATGTGGACTTTTGAGATATGAGGACAATTAGTAATGGATAAATTTTATTTCCATACTTAAACTCACCCAAACAGGATTTTTAAGGTAACATTTTGGTAGAAAATGCTTTCAGGTGAGAACAAAAAGGCAATGTTAGCTACTGAAGTTAAACGTATGGCCAATCTGAAATCAGATGTGTGTCGCCAGCATCTTAAGACAGAGTCCTGCAATGCCAACCACAAATGACCTCTTTTTTTAATTAAAAAAAAAAGGTAAAATGACAAGCAGAATTAAACATCTGTATAAGGGTATGTTTACTGCAGCTTATTTGCACTGTAATCGGTTCTATGTTACAGGTGGACATCTGGTCTCTTGGCATCATGGTGATAGAAATGATAGATGGGGAACCGCCTTATTTCAATGAGCCACCTCTCCAGGCCATGCGTAGAATCCGAGACAATGTACCACCAAGAGTGAAGGACCTACACAAGGTGGGAATGCTCACCTTTCCTTTGACTCTTGTGCTTATCATTCTTCTCCAGCATCTTAGCTGAAATAGGTGGAGATAACCTGAGGCCCCAGAACAACACCTAACCCCAAACTCACTGTTTATATTCCCAGAAGAGCCTCAATATGTAGACAACCAAGAAGACTGTTTCAAGTAAACACGATGAGATGGTGCAAGTTTCCTTTCTCCCCATGCACAAGATTATGTGAGCCCATTTAGCTGTCTAAGTGTAGGCTTAAACTCACTTTAATCTCTGCATTGATTTATATTTCAGTAGGATATTTATATAGAATGTTCTAAGCAGAAACAGTTGATATACCTGCATTTCTCCTTCCATTTAGCCATCACTCTTCCTCTATATGTTCTAAAAAAAGGTGAACTATATGTAGCATTCAGTTCTGTTAGCCATGCAAAACAGAAGATGAATGTTTAAGCTTTTGCATTGATATACTGTAATTTTACCTTATATTCCTAGTTGTCCTATTGTTTATTGATAAAGAAAACAAACAATTTTTATACATAGAACTGCATTATCCCTGATAAGAATGTGTCAATGAATACTTCCCCACCCCCCATAGAATCCTTTGAATTAATGGAGGCTAAAACATATGAAGAACGGTTGCAGGAACTGGGTATGTCTAGTTTAATTAAAAGACGGACTAGGGGAGACATGATAGCAGTGTTCCAATAGCTCAGGGGTTGACACAAAGAATATGGAGTCAAACTATTCTCCAAAGCACCTGAGGGTAGAACAAGAAGCAATGGGTGGAAACTAATCAAGGAGAGAAGCAACTTAGAACTAAGGAGAAATTTCCTGACAATTAGAACAATTAATCAGTGGAACAATTTGCCTCCAGAAGTTGTGAATGCTCCAACACTGGAAGTTTTAAAGAAGATGTTGGATAACCATTTGTCTGAAGTGGTGTAGGGTTTCCTGCCTAAGCAGGGGGTTGGACTAGAAGACCTCCAAGGTCCCTTCCGTTATTCTATTCTATTCTATTCTATTCTATTCTATTCTATTCTATTCTATTCTATTCTATTCTATTCTATTCTATTCTATTCTATTCTAATAGCAATTCCCTAAGAGGGTACAATTAAATAATAAAACCATACAAAAATTCAGAGTGAAAGTGAAGAGTTTCAGAAATATCAATCACATGCATTACATAAAATGGCAACAACAGCAGCAACTACTGTTGAAAAACACAAATATGGATAATGCAGCATAGGTTCAACTCAGAGCTTGGGGAAACAGATAGGTGGTCTGCTGGGGCCAGCTAAATTTCTCCCCATGTAAATCATTGACATGGTATGATTGAGAGCAAGTGAACAGTAGCGTTCAATGAAAGACCTTTGAAAGCTGCTTTTGGTCTGCAAGCCCCAATCTTCTGAGGTGTGGTTTAGATGTTAGTGGCCTCACAGTGTCATTTGGTCTTTCCTAGGTTTCATCAGTTCTCCGTGGATTTTTAGACTTGATGCTGGTGAGGGAACCTTCACAGAGAGGATCAGCACAAGAACTCCTGAGGCATCCATTTCTGAAACTGGCTGGGCCTCCATCTTGCATAGTGCCTCTCATGAGGCAATATCGGCACCACTAAATTCGGCTGCTTTTGTTCATTCGTTTATTTGTTTTCCAGGAAACAAGTGAAGCAATGAGGTTGGGTGCTGCCAAATCAGCAGCAAGCTGTAATGATCCAGCGAGAAATATGCCACTCTTGACATGGCTCAGCACACCGTGAAGGAGTCACAGTGAAGATGTAACTTGGCTAATTCCTGACAATGTCGAGTTAGTACTCCTGGGTGAAATGCACCACGGTTGGATTTTTTTTGGCCTGAGTCAGAGCAAGAGGATTTTATTTTAAACCATCCTGTTTGGGGTGAGGCAGGGGGAACTTCCAGCATTACCCCAATGGAAGGCCAAACGTTTATTGCAGATCAAAGGTGAACAACACCTTCTGCTTCAAAAGAGACACTTTTTTTTCTGAATTTAAAAAAAAAAACAAAAAACGAAAAACAACCCAAGAAGCACTTTTTATCTCGGTTATAGCAGTGTGATGTATTTTGAAATGAATTTGTAATTTTCTGTACATTGCTTTTGATAATTTATGTACTTTGATGTCATAGTTGCTAGTGGAGGTGATCGGTATTACTTAGCAAGTATTAGAGCGAGAGCTTTCCTACTTTTTTATCTCTTTTGAAGAGAAACAAACTTACATGCACATGCACACGCACACACGTGCAGCTCGGAATGTTGATTAGATTTGCTTATCTGTGCCAGGCAAACATGGCTTCATTTTGCAAATGTTCAAATTGCTGGCCAATGCTGTATTCGTTCCTCCATTCACCCACACAAATTTCAAGATTTCAGTGTTGTTTTGAAGCGATAAGCACCTGGAAAAATCTATTCATGCTTATGGAAAAGGTTGTGTCACAATTCTGTATTCATCGGATGAAAGCATCACGTCTTTTATGGTGGTAAGCATATGATCAGTTAAGAACAACAGAGGAGAAATCGGCTGATCAAGAAGAAATTTGGCTGGCCACCAATAACTATGACATTTCTGGCTATGTACATTCAGCTTGAAATTACAACACGCTTAAACAAGTCAGTGAAAGATCTAGCAGTCATATTCACACTTGTTAAGCTTGCTGGCATTAACCTTTGTTAGTTTCTTTGTGAATTAGTTAGTTATGTGACACCAACCCACTTGATTAGATTATGGATCCATACCGTGTAGGCTTAAAAAGGGGTTAGTTAATGAATCAGGATACATGTGTCGTGTTAGTGCGGCCTATACTGAGTGACTTGTCCCATAGAGACCTAACTGCTCTGGATCAAAACTTACGGGACTTGTATTCCAGCAATGGATTCAGCCAGAGCTAACATTGGATGGTGCCAGATCGAAAATGAGACCAGTTTGCAAAGCAGACCAGTGTCTGTATGGTGCTAGATTGGGTTGCTTACTCCATATGACTTCAACTGAGTGGTTATGCTTCCATCTGAATTCCAGCAGCCCTTCCTCATCCTGTGTTTATAAGTTGCCACCATGATTCACCATGTATCTGAGTGCCCATCCCGGAGCTGGGGCAGAGCACTAAGAGCATCATCCCTGCTGTCCGCAAACAGTGGCTTCATTACCAGTACTTCCTTGTGCCATCACACCACCCAAGTGGAGTGCCCGGAACTACTGGTCTTTTTTTCCCCTCTCCCTAAATTCTCTTTTGTCCCTTGTCCTTGTGAACTAACATCATGTCCGGTGACTTAAGGTCATCCAAGCAAATGCAGCTGCCATTGCATACTGTACTGAAAAGCCAGTATCTTCATCCATGTCTGGAATCTCTTAAAGGGGTACATTCCAAGGAGCTGCTGCCTGTCCTTGTAGCTAGTCTTTAAGCTAGGCAGACCAAGGGCCTGATCCACATTCACATATCCTCGGAGGCTTCGCACACTTCCTAGTTTAGGCTACCGAATGAAGAAAGCTGTATAGCACAGGGCAGACTTCCATCATTGCATTGCATCACCCGCACTGCCCAACACTCTAAACTGCCCACAAGTTGTAAGTACATAAACTGGAGTTTAGCAGCAACAATAGTTCAGCAGACACTTGGGCTTGCACACACAATAATGCCAGTTTTGAGTCTCCTTTTGTAGTTTCACGTGTGACAGAAACCCACTCGAGGCACCTGCGGGCAAGAGAATTTCTGCTTAGTCTTAGCAACATGGCTATTGCTTCATTTGACTCCGTGCCAAGTCCAATGCCTCCCGTTTGTCTTCATTATTTTTATTCAGGCTTTAGAAGTCAACCACTAAGTGGGCGTTTTCTGAGTTTAAATCAAAGTGTTGTAAAATTTGGTTAATGTGTTTTGCCATACAGGAGAAAAAGCTGTCTAAACCCCTTTGAAATGTTAATTCAGCAATGGCGACAACAATTAATCTTATGTTGCTTGTTTGGTAGATTTGCATGTTTACCATAGACCTGGAAGGATTTGCCTTTATTAAGTGCTCCATAATTCTTTCAGTCAGTGGGAGGGGGTTATTTATTCATTATGTGTAACTTGAAAGCCATGTCTCTTCTAACTTGGATTTTGCTTTTCGTTTTGGGTTATTTTCACCTGATTTCACTTGAAGAAAACTCTCTGATCCTAAAACTAATGTCTCTGGATAGAGCATTTTGCATTGTGGTGGGCTTTCATTTTATCAGTAAGTTGGTTGATACCTATTGTAATAAAAGAGAAGCCAACCCAGAAGTTAGAAAGCTACTGATTTGTGAATGAGTGGTTAATGAAGATATTTTTTTCCCCATTCTGTATATCGCTTTTTTTAAAAATTCAAGTTAGAGCCCCACATTACATTGTATACATTGATGCACTACTTTTCTTTGAATGTACATTCGGTCCCAAGCTCTTTCGTTAAGAGGTGCATAGAATTAAGGCACTATTACATCTTGGACGGGGGGGGGGGGGATAGATAACATTTTGTTTCCCAGAGTCATCTTTTGATGGGAAGAGGCAAATAAGAAGGTTGTCATAATGCAAAAATGAATGGTATTACATGGTACAGTAGACAGATTGGGGTTTCCTTCTGCGGGTGGAGTGGAGTCTATTTTAAGAGGGAAGCCATTTTAAGGTTTACACAAGTTATCATTTTTCCCCCATTAAAAATGGTGTGAATACATGCAGTGGTTAGGATGCAATAGCAATAGCAATAGCACTTAGACTTATATACCGCTTCATAGTGCTTTACAGCCCTCTCTAAGCGGTTCACAGAGTCAGCATATTGCCCCCAACAATCTGGGTCCTCATTTTACCCACCTCGGAAGGATGGAAGGCTGAGTCAACCTTGAGCCGGTGAGATTTGAACCGCTGAACTGCAGCTAGCAGTCAGCTGAAGTAGCCTGCAGTGCTGCACTCTAACCACTGCGCCACCTCGGCTCTTCTATTGCAGTATTGCAGGCTAATTCTGCCAACTGCCAGCAGTTCAATCCTGACCGGCTCAAGGTTGACTCATCCTTCCATTCTTCCAAGGTGGGTAAAATGAGGACTCAGATAGTTAGGGGCAATAGGCTGACTCTGTAAACCGCTTAGTGAGAGCTGTGAAGCAATATGAGGTGGTATATAAGTCTAAGTGCTATTGCTAATTATATTTATTTATACATACATACATACAATGTACAGGTTACCCAACTTCCAACTAATTTTGGTTGTTATACTAGGATTTCATAAACAATAGGCACTACATAAGGTCCTGCAATTCTGTGTTGCCCTAATTTATTTTAGGTAATTCCCAAAACTATATTCTGGTGAATATAATTTATCTTCAGGATTGATAACCCCATATAGATGATACTGGGATTGGCTAGAAGCAATAGTGAAGGGGTGGCGGTTAAAGTTCTATGCATCACTCCACCTACTGTTCAACCTTCCTCAGAGAGATGAATGTCCCAGATATGGCAGGTGGTAATGACTCATTGGCAGTGTTGAAATAAGTATATTGCTTTGCTGTAAATTCATAATAAATTGCATCTTACTAATTATTCAGATTGTTTACATAGAAAGCTTGCACACTCTGACAAGTCAAGATTTCTGACCATGGTTTGTTGAACAAGCCATACTCATTTTCACATCTAGTGCTAGGACACCACCTTTTTCAGGTTGTGGACAACATTTACTCTGAATGGTTCACTAAAGATGGCACACCCCAAAATCAACATGCGCTTAAGCCAGATGCGAAGTGATTTACTGTAATGTTAAATACAGTTAATTGTTTCTCAATTATTTGGTATAATTTTCTTTTCATGTGTTTTCTGGAAATCTAGAAGGGCTCTGGACTTCTGTTGCCCAAGTTGAGAAGGGCATATGGTATTTTAGCCATGGATTATGCATCCACATGCTAAGCTTATACGTAGATACCATAACTGGGATGCAAATGTTAAAATGACCACAAGATGGCAGCAAAGGCCTAACGAAAACAAAAGACTTGGCTGATATCTAGTGGTCATTCAAAGCTTTACAGGCCAGATACGGTGATGGACAAACTACAGTTGCAGATTCACTCATACTACTAAACCAACCCAGCATTAAAAGTTTTATGCCTTAAATCAAGGGGGATCAAGGTCAGCCATACTACTGTGTGGTAACTGCATTCCAAGATTTCAAATGGAGTTATTTTTCCTAGGGCAGGTGATGTTGGGCCTTTTAATGCTGCTCTGAACTACTTCGAGGAAGAAAATATACTCCAGATACCTGACACCAGAAAGAAAAAATAAATTTTATCATGGCAGGAGAAAAACGTATGAAATAGCTTTGACAATTATAACTATAAATCCTCCCAGGATAATCCATGTATAGAAATCCATACTCGTAAGTAATCATGGGCCCACATCATTTTTTTTTCAGAGTGAGTCTATAAGGAAGACTCTCTGACTTCTGCAAAGCTTGAATAAAAGTCCATGGAAAGGACTCCTTCTAAACTGTTTCATGAAGCAGTGCCCCATCCAGGGCAGACTCTTTCTCTCTCTGTGTGAGTGTATCTAATGGTGATGACGACACTGTTGTATTGTTTTATAAATTTGTTTCCATGAAACCCTGTTTTAAATCATTTCTGTATTTTGTCCTTGGTCTTTGAAGAGAAAAATCTTCAGTGTAAGCATTTGACTGATCTGTATACTGCTGCAATAATCTGACATTTATTTATTTATTTACTTATTTTCCAATTTACTGTATATGAAACCAGGAGCAATTCTGGAGAGTGTACCATTATATCCGACCCCTCAGCAGATAAGGCAGCCATCAGATCTGGATTTCGAATTACTCTGATTCCCCTTATTCAATACAGTCCAACGAACTGTATTCCTACGTTCCCTAAATTATAATGCTGAAATGAATACTATGATAAGAACTATGAGCTTTGTTTACCTAACCAGTTCTTACGTTCAGCATGCTACAGTTCCACCGTTTTCTAGCAAACTGATCATTCTCAAGCTCCGGGGGGAGGGAGGGGGGAAGCAGTGAAAAGAGGGAGCACCCCCTTTCCTAAAGTCTGACCCATCCTAGGAACAATGTAACCAGAACTTCAGAGGTTGAAGCAATTTGCTTTCCAGTAAGGCAGGGGTTCCAGAGGTGCCAAACTCGAGTCGTCACGGCGTCATCACATGAAGTATCGGGACTTCTTTCCCCTTCGCTAAACCGGGCGGGGCCAGCACGTGACACATCTAGCCCGCGAGTTTGACATCCCTGCAGTAAGGAATAGATGCAGCCAGCTTTAAGCACTCTACTGGACTCCTGTATTTATGCACCATAAACATTCTTCTGGATGCCTGCATTGAACTAAGTCAGATTTGTTTTAATTGGGGTCTGTGAAATAAAGTAAAATTGGCTAATTCCTCATATATTGTTAAATCCAAGCCAAACAAACCAGTTTATGGCTTAGTGCAGTGTATAAATCAGCACCCTGGCCCAAAGTTAAATCACCCTGAGCCACCAATAAACATCTGCACACGTTAGTCTGGGGATACTGAATTCAATGGATGGATGGAAAGCCGTGGATAAAACCGAGCCTCTTTCTCTAAAGAACCATCCCACAAAAGAAGTGACTGTGATCAGGGTTGTGACCTTCCAAAACTCTATCCTTTACTTAGCTGGAGGCATCTCTCATGCAGAGTCCTTTTTCCTTAATCCTCTAGCATTTTATTGCATCTCATTCTTTCTTCTTTGCCTAAGAGTGTCAATAAAATAGTCTACATGCTCCATATTAAGAATACTCCACATTAAGCAACATAGTTTAGGATTTATTGGTTTTTGCTGTTTACTTCCATATCTATATTTACACATCAGTTATTTATAACACCTGAAGGTTTCTGCATAGTAAGATGAACATTTCTTGGTGATAATCTTATATAATCATTACATTGCAGTAGGCATTTTTTTTTCAGTCACAGTACATGCAAAGTGTACAGCCCATAAGCATTTCTCACACCAGAGCTTAACACTCTTGTGATTTGAGCAGCAACGTTCATAAAACTGTTTGGTTGCCAAAGCATTTCAATAAGCAATAAAAATACAAAATAAAATTCTCCAAGCTTTAAAACCATAGAATCTTAATCTTGGCTCTGTTTGAAATATATTTCAAATTGAGATGAGCTGAAGTGGAAATGAGGTGATGGGATCGTATGAGCAAGTCCTGAGGGTGTTGCTTTAATTTACCCAAACGGGCATTATTCCTTTGGGAATATGTGAGATTTGAGTAGAGAATCCTACCATTCCTAGAGCTTTGGAAAAACAGGATTGAGAACGGCAACTCCATAAACTGAAGGAGCGCTAGCGGAGCAACAGATGAAATCTGATAGAAGCCCCCAGGTATGGAGAAGGAAGGTGGAATTTTTGTCAGTTCCCCTTTTCCCTTGGACTTCTGCTCTCATCCTATTGTGCAAAGTCCCCATAATATTCCATGCAGATTTTTCAAAGGGTGCTAAATGTAGCAGAAGGAAAAAGAAATCACAATTTTCCCCATGAGCTGTGAAGACCCCACAACAGGAACTCTGTTCCCGGAACCCCTTGATCCAAGCCATGGGCTTACATTGTGGATGGAGAACTAATTAGCGCCTGTCATGGTACGCCAGTTTCATCAGCCGCAGCTAGCAAGGCAAAGATAGAAATGGTGAGAACTGTAGTCCAGCAAACGTGGAAATGGAAGGTTCCACATGTTCATTTGTCACTGTCCTCATTCCCCTCACCACCACTGAGGTAAATACATTTTCAGAGCAAAACATACATTTCCATTCTCGTATCCACCACCACCACCACATGAATGGAAACGATGCTTGGCCAATGTAGGGAACATTGCCTGTTGGGTCAGTTCTCCAGAGAAGATGAAGTTATTTCCCTGTTTTAAGCATTGAGAAATGGCTGTTCTTCCATCCCCTCCCTTCCCACCCCACCCTCCCCTTGCATCCCTCCTCCCATCCCTCACCCCTCCATCTGTCAGTATACAGTATATTTCATTGTGTATAAGAGGCCCTGACCTATAGGAAAAAAAGTGCTTTTGCTTGAGCTGATCTCTTTCCTTTGCCAGCTATCCCATATGTTTATACTCCGATCTGTCCCGTGGAATTTGGACTTGGTTGGCTGTCATTTTGAGATGGATGTGATAAACACCGAGGGTTACCACAATCACCAAGCCCAAGATCAAGCCCAATATGAGAGGAAGGGTTTCTTCTAATTGTTCTCTTTGATCCACTGGACATTGATGTTCTGCAGCACAGAGAAAAGAGAAGAATGAGGAGAGAAGGAGAGAAGCGTTATTTTGCATACAGGTATTTCTCCTGCAAAACAAAGGATTACTTTCATTTTCCTCGGAAGACTTCATGACAATATACAGATGCCTCACCAACATACACATACCCTCCCAACTATTCTGAGAGGTAGATTAAGCTGAATAGAAAAAAAAATGGACTGGCTTCGGGTCCCCCAGGATGTAGAATTTCGATCTAGATCTCCTCAGTCGTAAGCTGAAATTTAGCCCATTGTGTTAAAGTTGTGCTGTATGAAACCAAGGAGTAGGACAATTTTAATGTAACACAAGCCCCCTATGCCCTTGAAAGTCCGAGATGCATACTGATTGGGTGTGATAAAATGCGCAGGAGAAGAAGTGGAGGAAAATATTGGTAACCGCACCCACAGCTTCCCAGGGAGGAGGCAGCACATCCCAGAGTAGGACTCAAGACAAGAGACTGCACAGTCCTGAACTGGAGGGGGAGGAGAAAAAACATTTAGACTGGCCACACCTTAGAATCTCCCAGGGCGTATCTATTAGGTTAGAAGGTTGTATTTTAGTCTGGCAAGATTCTGTCTATTAGATGTAAGCAAATATAGAACTGCATTTGATTGGATCTCACTATGTCATCTTAGGCCTAACAATTAGGAATCCAAAGCAAGCAACCCAAATCAGTGTTCTTCAATCATTAGGTCAATGAGTCTTGCCCTACCTGCATCCTTTCCTACTGCTCAAGCTGATGGGTCATTGCTTATTACCACATGCGCCAATGACCAGCAGTGCAAGGATAGCTGCTGCAGCTGCTGTTTGCACAGCCCTAGCAATAAAGCGGTTCTGATGGAGATGGAAGAATATTAATGCCCGTAACAATAACTCTCTCTGCAATTTTGTTATTAGTAACTTTTGTGCTTGATTGATTTTGTTGTTGTTGTTATTTTTGTCCTTTTTAATCATACGCCGCCTAGAGTCACAAATCTATGAGATGGCAGGTACACAAATGTAATTTATAAATAAATATTATGTAGAAATAAATAGGTCCCTATGAGAATAAAAGGGACTGAGTCTCTTTGACAGAACTCTCTTTATCACTTAACCTGCCGATTGTCTGAAAATGCCTAAATTCAGCAAAGTGCATAGCTGCTGTCTTTGATAGGATTCAGCCCATCTTATTATTATCCCCTTTCCCCACACCGGATTCTTAAACTTTAAATCAGAATGTGCCTTGAATCCATTCCCTTGAATTGCTCAAGTGTCTACATCTCATTCCAAAAATTACTGACACATGCATGGGGCTGCCCTTGAAGAGCATTCAGGGAAGCATCAGCTGACGCAGAATGCGGCTGCATGGACAGTTATACATGCACCTAGGAGGGTGCACATTTTATATGACAGCTTGATGCTTTTTTAGTCTTTTGTTCTGCGAGCTGCATTGGTTGCCTTTTTGCTTCCAGGTGCAATTCAAGGTTCTAGTTTTGACCTTTGACCTATATGGCATGGTGATAGGTTATTTGAGGGAAACACCTCTTCCCAATTAATTTATCCATCCCACCAGGTCAGGCAGGAGGGCTATGCTGAGGGTCCCGTCTCCAAGGAGATGCATCTCCTAAGATCCAGTGACATGCCTTTTGTGCTATGGCCCCAGCCCTCTGGGACATCATTCACCCCAAGATGAGGTTAACCTCATCTCTGTTAATCAGGAAGGTATTTAAAACATGTTTTTTTTTCCCCACCAGCCTGGGAGATCCCAGGGAGTCTACAAGGTGGCTGTGTGAGATTAAGTAATGTTAGTTCACCCACAGTCTTGGGTTTTAACTATTTTATTTAATTTTGATGTTTTTAGATTGTTATGGAGTTTTTGACTGTTGTGCTGTACGCAGCCCAAAATCACATTTTGTGAGATGGGCAGCTATATACGTAAATAGGGTAGGTAAGTAAGTAAGTAAGTAAGTAAGTAAGTAAGTAAGTAAGTAAATAAATAAATAAATAAATGCAATTCGATTATTCAGTGTGAGGGATTGCAGGGAGCAGAGAAAACAGGCCTATTTGATGACCAAACATGTTCACAGAAGAAATAATGGCTGTACTTGAGAATAAGAAAACCAACTGGAGGAAAACCCTCATCATGAGGAGAGCACTTGGGAAAGAAGTCAGTTTTAAAAATCTTCCGGTCGGGAAGCCATTTGGAAGAACAGTATCAGTTCACTAGCTTGCAGACAATATCTAGTCTCTCCTGTTATCTTTTAATCTGCTGGATCCTATATGCTCATCTTTGACTTTGTTGTGGTAAAAGTTATAACCTGATTTGGTGCAATCCTCTTCCCCCCCCCCACCTATTGTCTTCTTTGATTCAACTTGCAATTCTCAAATAGCCAGAAAGGGAGAAAGCCCGGCAGGACAGCTGTAAATGGCTAGGGTCATTTAAAATGTTTGCCTTTGAGAAATAAAATTAAGACACACAGACAAATCCAGCCCTGGAACTCAGTCAAACTCACCACTGATTGTATTGCTAAATAGAAGAGAACCACGCATTTTTTCCTCAAAGTTGTGTTTGTGGACAGTTGTGGCCCACCAATCAAGAAACTTTAGAAGTAGTAGGCCTTTTTGTCCAAAGCTCAGGATCAGTCCTACCACTAGGCAGTGTGAGGCAGTTGCCGCAGGACAGATGCTAAAAACTGCTGGTAAAGGAAGACAGAGCTGTTTTCAAGTACCGCTATAGTCCTTTGCAGTCTTGATGGAAAATTTAGAAAAAGAGAGAAAAATAACATATTGTCCTTTACCTCTGGTGTAAACACATCTTGCACCATGCCTGCGAAAGATACCTGCTTAAAATGCAAACTTTACTCAAATTAGAATGCCAACACACTAAACATCCCTCAAAACTTTCCAAAATTCACTCTTTTCTTCAGACTATTTTTTTTTTAATGTAGGAAGACATGCTACACCACTCTTGAATTTCTGGGATTACAAAATGGAAAAAAAGGATACACTTTCTGAATAATTTGACATGTCAGCTAAAATAGCCAGGCTATATATCCTGAGGTGCTATTCTTGTATTGCAGTAAAAACTATAATGATAATGCTTTTGAGTTGGATCAATAAGCAATAGAGAATTTGCCCAGGGGACATGAAAGCATATGTGGAAATTTCAATTAGGAGTCAGTCCACTATACAAGCCAAAGTTGCACATGTGTCTATTTTACAGACTGAGAACTACATAAAGTTCATTATATGAAATCACGATTGAACCGAACTAATGTCAAGAATTCAAAATGAGAGCAACAACTGAGCAGAAGGTGGACAGCAATTCTCACTGTTGAAGGAAAGGAAAAGGAAAAGGAAGGGAAGAGAAGGGAAGAAGGAAAGGGAAGAAGGAAAGAGAAGAAAGAGAAGAAAGAGAAAGAAAGAAAGAAAGAAAGAAAGAAAGAAAGAAAGAAAGAAAGAAAGGAAGGAAGGAAGGAAGGAAGGAAGGAAGGAATGGAATGGAATGGAATGGAGTGGAGTGGAATGGAATGGAGTGGAGAGGAGAGGAGAGGAGAGGAGGAGAAGAGAGGAGAGGAGAGGAGAGGAGAGGAGAGGAGAGGAGAGGAGAGGAGAGGAGAGGAGAGGAGAGGAGAGGAGAGGAGAGGAGAGGAGAGGAGAGGAGAGGCATAAAAAATCACATTTTTTCCTGTTAACAACCTTTATCATAAATTGATGCAAATGTAGTGCAGTCTGCCACCATAATTTGAAGAAGCATCAAGCTGTCATATAAAATGGGTACATATTGGAACAATGGGAAAAGATGGACTAAGGTGGGGATGAACATGGATTTTAATTATTAATCAGGGAAAACAATTATAGCATAACCAACCTGAGGCCTTGGATCAAACAGTTGATTATGATGCCAAATTTCTGATTTCTCTAGCAACAATGAATACTGAAGACAATTAATCCAAAGAACTAACTTCTTCAAACTCAGATTAGCAAGATTAATGTGGAAAAACTGCTATAATAACAACAGAAATTACAGCAAGTGCATTTTGCTTTCATATAGGAATCGCTATCTTGGCAAATCAAGAGAGTCAGATTTTTTATTCCTTCACACACTCTTTTGATGCAAGGGACAGGAGGCCTTTCTTTCTTTCTTTCTTTTTCTTTCTTTCTTTCTTTCTTTCTTTCTTTCTTTTTCTTTCTTTCTTTCTTTCTTTCTTTTTTGAGAAGGCATGCCAGCCTGAACCTGAGATTATTTACAAAATGGTTACTAGCCTCCTTACCATGGTGATAACTAGCTCAATGACTTTAACTTGCCCTCCTGTTGCTAGTCATCTGCATTTTCCAGCTCCAGATTTTCTACTTCTTTTATGAGCAGCTTCCTTCCCTTTTAATGACATGATCTATTCCTTTCCCATTCCTTCTGTGTGCCCACTGCTATGTCCCTGTTTACCTTCCTTAAATCTCAATTTTGCCTTCTGAATAATCCTGAAAGTAATCAAGGGGTTATGATGGGAATTTCAGTGCCATCAACAATGTAGCGTTTAGCACTCTAGTAATAAAAAATGCAAAATCCATACTAGAGAATATTACAAACATTACACCACCAGGACAGTTTTTGTATACAATATCTTACTTAGGAATTTATGCATCCCTTGACAGATTAGATAGGCTAATTATTACTGTACATGTGGAATTTCATAAACCTCACCAATGAATGATTTTGAAATCGGAAAAAAGGGAGGAAAGACCAAGCAAGTTGATTAGACTTTACTAATATTAATGATTCACAAACCCAGGATAGTGTATAAGATGCAATGGGACAACAAATCCCTACTCAGTGCTTCTGCTTATCTATTAAAAAGCATACAAAATAGACACACAATATACAAACTGTATGTTTTTGTATACAATATCTTACTTAGGAATTTATGGATCCCTTGACAGATTAGATAGGCTAATTATTATTAGTCATAGTTCTGAAGAAACCTATCACTTCAATTGTCAAGAGAAATCCCCATCTCCTTCAGCTGTTGAAGAGATTCTAAGGTTTCATTGAAATCTGCATTCCTACCATTTCTCCCCCATTGATTCTACCCTGCCCTTTAGAAATACAGAGAATATCTGCTTCATTCTTAAAATGTCTATTTTATAGAGGGTCAGGCTCTTCCTATTCAGAAGGAAAGTATCTCTGGACAGCTATCATTGGAAGTAAAAAACAACAACAACTGGCAGGATTGTTAGCTTCATGCATTGGATTTAGAACAGCAAGAAGCTTGCTTGACTATTTGGATACTTAGCCTAATCTATCAGGGATTTTCTTATAACTTCAGATCCTTGATCCTTATTTATGCACATTGGATTATAACATCCATGCACTGTTTACACCCACACACGACAAACATTTACTAAATCCTCTATGGTTTGCCAAAACATCCTTGAGCCAGAGGAATATAGAGTATGCATTATATAAAAAAGACAATGGAAATTTTCACTTCGGGATCATAAACATTTTGTCAGAACAGTGATGATGAACCTATACCTACTGAGAAATAAAATCTCCAGCTACCAGTAAGCAAAACGCCCCCAAAAAAACAAACCTTGAAAGAAGGCATTGTGGAATGCCATTGGAGATAGTTTGCTCTTCGTTAGGTGCCATGTTTCCTTGGGTCACTGCAAGCCTCTGCCCCAGGCTTTCTTTCAAGGCAAAGCCTTGCTGACATCACTAATCTTACATCAAATTTCCCAGTGAGTGCGCTAGACACACCATTTATTTTTTAAACTAAAAGAAGGAGCCTTCCCCCATTGAAGAAAGTCTTCATCTACGATACGAAATCCTGGTCTTTATCCACCCCAACCTTCCACAAAAACTGCTTGCTTCCTCAGTCAAGAGAGTCTCCATTGACTTTCCAAATTGCATCTATAAATTGACCAGTATCCAGAGGTCTCTTACCTTCACTGAAAACAAAATCAGAGCTGATGTCAAAGGGCTGGAGGCGGACCTCTGACAGCAAGAGAACAACTGACTTTTGATGGTCACCGGAGCTTAAGGTGATTGTCTGCTGAGCTTGACATTCATAAGACTTCCCAGCTGGGGTGACTAAAGCAGAGAGGTGACGTGTGGTGACCGTGTGTTTCCCCGCTGTCAAGATGAAAATATTATTATTGGATGACTATCATACTTTTTTTTTCTAGACCAAATGACTATTTAATTCAGCATTCCATGACCAACTGCATTTAATATATTTCATAAATATCGTCTCCACATCTGTGAGGTTTTAATAACATCAACATTAAGAAGAAAAAGACTTCAGAAAATGTCTAAACAACAAGAAATTTGATCAAATTGCTCAAAAAATCCTTTTCCTTTGTTAAGAGACAAAAATGTGGACAATGAATATCAATACTGTCTGTAAATATGCATTTTGTACGTTTGTATGTTTTTAGTCTTTTTTCACTTTTTTCTTTTCATTTTGTGTATTCTTTATATATNATATATAATATAAATATGAAGAGTCTATTTTTACAAATCAGATAAAGATCGACATTAAGAATTTGCCCAGTCTTCTGTGCTTGCAGGAAAGAAAAATAGTTTTTCTAATATATTTAGAGATTTTAATATGTGCTCTTACAAATTAGGCTGTAATTCTAATAGACAGATATTGGAAGGAACTGGATAGCAAGAGAGCGCTGAACAATATGCAGATAAACAGAAACATGTTCTCTCATACATGTCAGGAAACATTCATGCTGTTGTACATGATTAGAAGCATAAAACCTTAATTTCCATTTTCATGACATTCCTCCAGTTCTTGTATTCAGAACTACATAGCACAATGTGATGAAAATCATTCAATGCATAAGCAAAAGATGCTTTATTTCCCATTAGGATCCTAAAATGATGCTCACAGTTCAACACCTAATGGCTTATGCTGATGACAGCAGCTATGACGATCCCACAAGGAATAGCAAGTCCTAACTAGAAATTCAGCATTACCAGCAGTGCTATTATTAGCTTTCTATGACTAGATCCAGCTTGGAAAAAAACCACACCACCCTTTTGCAGATAACATTCCCAGGGAATCACGCTCTACCATTCATGTAGAGTCACATGTAACCCCTTCAGAGCAGCATCACAAATGGGTCCTGAGTGGCTGGATGACGCAAAGTACTGCTGATGGGGCAGAATTGGACCTAAAAAAACCCAGATGGCAAGTCCTGTTGGAATGATCTCTGGACATTGCAAATCACAACTCACAACTCATCAGACGTATATGTTTGTGGGGATGAATGGAATTGTAGAATGATTCATCAGAAGGGAAACATTCGTGAAGGTCTGTATTGTCCAATACCCTCTCAAAAAAATATCAACTTTCCAACGTATAGGAAAAATGGACCGAGTGGATAAATAAGCATAATGCAAACATTTAAAACTGAAAAGGGGGAGGGGGGCAAATTTTCAAAATATAAACAACCAGCATGATGAAAAGAAATGTGAAAATCTTAATAAATAAAGTTAGAATCAGAAAGAGTAAAACAAAATATCCTGTTTTTGTTAACGTGGACTGCACCTGTACAACCACCACTCATCTAAGAGTAAACACAATTCATTCAACAGGATTTATTTTGGAATACAAATGTAAAGAATTACACTGAACGGCTTTAAAAAAATCCTGATTTTTTGTTGTATATCCAGTCTGGCTAAGCTATACATTCACATATAATGGCCAATACTACTGCGTTATATGTGAAAGAGATGGTGTATTTCAAGCCACTCGGAAAAGATACCATAGCATTTTTTATACATTATTTTAATGTAAAATAGACTTTTCTTCCTAATTAATACTTAGAAATAGACAAAGATTTAATGATCCAAATTACTCAGGAACAGATAAAATACAGATGGGTATGCCTTGGGCATGCTTCAATGCAGCAACGGGGGTGGGGGGAGAACATACCCTAGAACATTCTGCACTGCAGAGGTGCCCAGTGACAAACAGAGGCACCAAGAGGAAGCCCATAAGAAAGCAACACAAAGAAATGCAATGGTAACACTGACCATTAATAGAAGCCACCCAAATAGATAGAAAGTAGTCATATTTTAGAGCACAGTAATTACATTTGAGATGTGCAGCATCTACTAACCGTTCTCTATGTTAGATTGCTTGAATTTTCAACCCCCCCTGCCCCCCAAAAAAGAATTACCAACTCTAAAATCCAAGTAAAGGCAACCATAAAATAAAATCAAGTTATTCTAATTGCCCTTCAGGGATTACATGAAACTCCCTTCTATAACTGTCCAAACCCAACACTGCACTAAAAACTGCTGGGCCCAAGAATGCTTCCTTCATTACAAATGGGTTTACAGTACAATAATCAGAAATGATTTACAGATGCCATCCCCTAACAAGCAATATAACTGTTACATCATTTGGGCGAAGAGGTTTTTATTTTTATTTTTACTTTAGCTAAATAATCCTTGCCCAGGGATTATTTTTTTAAGGTTTTGTTTTAGTCCTGATTTATTTGCTTCATGATTAGAAATGAAAAAGGTATAGTCCTGTTTTCCTCCTAAGAATGGAGTGATTTTATTCTTTTACAATTCTGGAGGTTCAATAGAAAAGGGGCTTTCTAATATTTTATATCAATTTAATTGTTTGCTTCCATCTTAATATGTCAAAAGGGCAGTGGCCGGGCACTGAAGCCTGCCATAACACTGTTTTTATATTAACTATAACTCCCATCAGCTTCATTTTAACCTAAGCACGACTTACTACCGGTAGTATGGGAGCTTCTTTTGCTCAGGATCCAGGCTGATCGTCGGGCCAGGGATCAGTTGGTTCCAAAGGCGCACAAATCTGCGCCTGGCCTGGGGGGCGTACAGTATGGTTGGTTTGTTGGTTGACAGCAAGGATGCCCTTTTTTCCCCCTCTTGGAAAAGCTCAAGGCCACCCGCAGATTCTTAAAACCGGCTGGCGGCTTCGGAAAAGCCCAAAGGCCAAGCTGGGCCCCACTTCAGGCGGGATCATTGCCCTCCAGCTCGGCCAAGAAGAGAATCCAAGCCCGAGTCGGCTGACCCTGATAGAGAAGGGGGATCTGGGGTGAAGGAGGAGGAGCCGTCGGGGAAACGCGGGCGCCCGCTTTATCCGCACTGCGGGCCGGGGAGGGGAGGCGGCACCGGCCTCAGGCCTGAGCAGACGCGTTTGGAGGGAGACCAGAGGGAAAAACCGGGGGGGGGAGGAACCGGCTGGAAATGATTCAGGCTCCCTCCCGCCGCAGCAGCGCTTGCAGAGACTTCGAGGTTTGCAAGCAAGGAGGCCAAAGTCGCTCGTGAACGGCACGGCCTGGGCGGCTCTCTCTCTACTTAGCCCACCTCTGCCTCACCATTCCCACGGCCCTCGGGTCGGAACAAGAACCCCAGGCTTTTCTAACGGGCCACCCCTGCCAGCAACTACTTCTTATCCTTCTCTCCCCAACCGCCCTCCACTCCCCCAGCCGCCGCCCAGACCCTCAGGCCTGGCTTTGGCCGCGCCGCACTTACGGTTCACGGCGCCTTTGAAGTAGGTGCTCTCGCTGCTGTCGTAAACGAACTGGACTTTGCTCATTTTCCACCAGGCCTCGGGGCCAGAACTTTTGTTACGAGTCTCCTGTCGAGAGGGGCAAGAAAAGACCCAAAGTCGAGGCAGGGCAAAGGAAGCCTCGCCGCCCGCCCGGCCTGGCCAAGCGAACATTTATTTGCCCGCGCTCGCAGCTTTCTGTGCTCGGCCGCCCTCCCGGGAGATTCCTCGGGGCAGAAGGAAAGAGGTTGACTTGATCCGTCGGCTGCCTTCTTTGGCGCCTTTAGCGACGGCTTGCGGTCGAAAAATAATAATAATAATAATAATAATATTATAATAATAATAACAACAACAACAACAACAATAATAATAATAATAAAAAAGGCTACGTCAAACTAGCGTTGGGGGGGTCTCTTCATTTTATTTATCTCTCCCACTACCGAATTCCCCCCCCGCTTCCAACCTCGGGCTGATTCCTTCACTTTTGGTTTTTCTCGGGTCCTGCGAGGTGATTCTGCTTCTCTCCCCCCCCCCGCCCCCATCCCCTTCTCCGGCATTTTTTTTTCCCCTAGCCGGGGCTCTCCTTCGAGGCGGACCTTTGGCGGTGTTCCCACCGATACCTTGACAAAATAAAGGCTGAGGGTGTAAGCTCTGTTGAGCCACGAAATGTGGAGCTCGGATTCGTTGCTGCTGCATTTGCCTCGCTCCTCGGCTCCGCGGGAAAGCGAGATGTAGGCTTGCTCGGTGATCATCTGAAGGCAGCCACAACACAACACACGGGCGCGTTAGGTCCCGACCCCCCCAAGCACTTCCACAAAGAGCATCGGGAAAAAGATGTGAGGTTCCCCCCCCCATCTCCCGCTGCCCAATATAATAGATAATAAGAACATAAATATGGCTAGCTTCAGCTCCCCACAATGGGTTAGACGGAAACGTAACCTTATTTACCGTACCGCCCGAGATGTAATAATTACCCATAATAGACCAACGCTCCCCCATCCTCCCCGCACCTCCGCGCCCCAGGGACTCGAGATGAGTAATTATATATTGTCATTCCCTCCCCCCCCCCAGGAAAAAGAAAAAAGATTGAAGTAAACTTTGTGCACTTTCCATGATTTTTTTTAAAGTCTTTTCTGCAGCGAAAGACCACCAGGAGCGGGGGCAGGACAGACAACTCTTTGCAAACTGTAAGTACGGGGTGGAGGGGGGGGGGGTGCCGATGCTTTAGCTGCAGTTCCCCCATGTGAGTGACAGGGAGCGGGAGAAAGCGAAGTTGCATTGCCTTAGCAACATGCCGCTTTTTAAAAGGCTGCGATTCTATTTAAGATTAATTCGAATCCTCCCCTCTTCTCTGTCCCCCCCCCGCGCGCGCGCACACACACACACACACACACACACAACAAACACACACACACACACAATCAAGCCTAAGCTACAGATATCCCCCAAATATTGAAATCCATCCTTCTCGCGCTTTTAATAGATGATATTCAAATTAAAAGAAGAGAATCTCACATCAACAACATTGCTGGCCCAGATCTCGTAGGGGACGACTAATTTCGCAGCGAATTCCGCCATGAGGCAGGTTGTTCCGTTTTCCCGCACTACAAAAATAGCCTTTTCGGGATTTGGAGATAAGCCCGAAAGGTTTTCCACTTCTTGTTCTGCCAGCCCACCAGCTAGTGCATCTGTTGGGAGAAAAAATATGGGAAGAGAAGCAAGAGGATTCAGATTTAGGTTGCTGAAAAGGGGGGTTTCTCTCTACCGGCAGCTTCTGCCTGCTCTGGGCACGAAGTTAAATCAGTTAGAATTTCGCCAGAGAACTCCAGCGATCTACCTTCCCCGGGGCGGTGGGGACTGGAGGAGGGAAGCTATTTAGTCGAATCTATTTTTCTTACACCCAGGACCCACAAGCGATCTTTTTCTGGCTATTTTCCTCCCCGCTTTCCTCACATCGAGCTGAAAAAAAGGCAAATAGGCGGAACATTTTCGGGATCGGCAGGATGAGAGGCGATTTCCTGCTAAAGGCGGGAAAGCATGTACTCACGGAAAAGCAAAAGCAGTCCCTGCAGTCGCGGGATGGCTCCCGAGGTTTCGCACCTTCTCCGCTCCATGCTTCCCAAGCCGAGCCCGCAAGGAAGAAGGCAAGAGACGGGAAGCCGCGTGGATGGGCTCCCCTCGCCCGCTCCCGCTGCTGCAGCGTCGCTGCGCGGAGGCGAATGCGCCTCGGTTACTTTCCCGAGCTCCGAGTAAGTGGTGGGGAGGCGGGGTGTACGTGGCAGGCCGGCGGGAGCTGTCCGAGGTACTGAACTCCACCGTGGTCCTTAAACGTTCCCCAGCTGGTTCCGGGGAGAGAGAGCTCTCCAGCCTACCGTCCCACAGCTTGTGACTTGCGGCAACTCGCTCAACAGAAAGTAGAACTTCAAAAGGCCAATGCCAGAGATGGCTGGCAAAGCACCTGCTTCGGATTAAAACCTCTGCCAGTGTTGTGTCTTTTGCTTCCCTTGCCCATCCACTCCCCCAGATCATTGTCTTCAACAGGCAGCTCCAATTGCCTTGAAGAAATCCAACTACGCATTCCTTTTCCCTCCATCCTTCTTCCAGAGGACGCCTCTTTTATTAACTTCACAAGATTGCGAAGTTCAAAATACTCTTTCCTGATCCTGTTTAAGATAGTGCCCCTCTTCCTATACACACACACACACACACACACACACACACACACACACACACACACGCCTGCTAAAATGCTGCTTGCAGATGTTAACAGGGGTAGTTCTTTAGCCAGATTTTGAGGCTATGCACCTTAAACATAACCTGATAACGTGCTTATGAAATTCTCCAGTAATGCAGAAAATTTATATTAGTGAGACAGGAAGAAACTGAAAGATCAGCAAAGATGCACACAAAGGGAAATAGTTTGTAGAGGGGGAAAAGATACTCACTGATCTGAAACCAAATGGGATATGATGCCCTTCCAAATCTCTTTTTCTTATACACACCACTTAGCCAGATAGATATACTTCGCTTAGAGAGAAATAAAGGAGGTAAACTCAGAAGACAGTGCAAGTGATCGATTTAAATGGAGACTGTAAGTCTTTAAACATTGCTCCAAAGATATAACAATGTTTTGGGATCTATTCATTCATTCTCTTAAAGTGTCAGATTGGCTCTGAATTTACCCGCAGTATATGAGTATGAGCTCAATAAGGCTTATTGCCAGAGGACTGCATATACGCTTGCAGCGATGATGCATTTCTGATCTATTATAAAAAGAACATGCATACACATAGCTACCTCATGACTGAGGTTTAAACTAGAACCCAGCAAACTCAGGTCCAACTTTCCAATTGACTATGCTGCTCACTGGGTCTTTGAGCCAGTCACAGTCTCACAATCTTTCTTACAGTATTGTTGCAGAGTACTGTGAAGGGTGATGTAACGCAAATCACCTTGTAGTCCTTAGCAGAAAGACAATCATAAATATGATTAATACAATAAAATCATCACCAGGCCAGCCTTTGCTGCACTAGTCTGATCACTGCTTTTGAGATTTGCCTCCATAGATTTTTCTGATGGAAGCTAATGTGATTGTGGAAGCAAACCAGCACACAGGGAAGCAGATTAAGCCATGATAGATAGCCTTGCTCAGTAGTGTGGCTCCTCCTTCCCACAATGACCACTCCCTAAATCGACTCATATCCCAGCCTCCTGTGGGTATAAACCTAGGTATTCATGCCCATAGAATCGAACCATTATTCTAGTCATTGCTATTAATAAATATTTTGGCAAACTCAGTATCAAATTTAACTGTTAATATTTTTCAATTCTCTTAAATTTGCAATATATCCACTCGTCAAAAGCATATATATATTAGAGGTATATAATTTGATCTCCAAAGAATTTTTTCCGCTCCAAGTAGGGAACTTCCTTGAATTTTAAAAAAGGCACACAGCATTTGAAAACGTAGTTCTCTAAAGCTACACTTCTATGCATATCTGCCTAGGAAGCATCCCAATTAACCAAATACACAGTACATAGGTAAGTAGTAATGCTGTGTTTCTACCTGGAAGGAAATGCCATTAAACTCAGTGGAATTCATTTTTTATGGATAGGATTGCATTGGGAAATATAAAATGTTATATTTAATTTTGGAGTGTAATAAATTGTTCTTTGCTCTGTTTGTGCATTCACCACTGGTAGAAAGCAATTGCTGTAAGGCCTAAAATCATATCAGGGCATCAAATCAAGCACTTCATAAATATCACATTTAGCATGGAGTGAAAATCCAAAATAAGACTAAAGACTTCTTTAAAATAAGATTATATTTTGTAAAAAACAACAACAACAACCACCCAGATTTCCCTCTACCCACCCCCATGTTTCACCACTGAGTGTTTTCTGCAGCAGACATTAGGAAGTTAAAATCTGCTGCAGCCAGAGCTGCAGGAAAACAATCCAGTTCAATTAATTTTGAAGTTCATTGATCCTAAATATATAATGGGTTAGAATTAGTTAGTGTCACAATAAATGAGAAAGACTAATAATCAGTTAATCATCCTGGGGATATAATCATCACCTTATGATACTTTGTATCCAAGAACATAATCCCCTTGTCCTGAATTCAGGTATTCCAAATGAAAAAAACAGTAAAAGGAGTTATCTGATATGATACACATGTCTGGGACACATGCTTTTTCTTTATTTCCATTTTTCCATGCATTAAATCTTGGAACAGATATTCTTCCCCCTAATAGTTCTATTTGAAAGATTTCCCAGCATTTAAAATGAATAATTTAACAGAAATGCATCAAAAATGTTTGCAAAGATATATACTAGTATATTTAATATGCTCTTTAAAAAGTCTTATAAAAACATTGACACATGGTTGAACTATAGCAAATTCAATTTTCAAGAACAAAAACTGACGTGTCCAATATCCTAATTTTAACAGTTATTTGATCATCTATATATTTCATATTTTTATAAGATCAAATTACAGTTAACAATTATCATTTTGTGCATATTGCATGCCTATGCATCTTTTGTGAAAGACATTGGCAGGTTATTGTTAGTAGTATAGTACTTGAAATATCACATTAATCCATATGTTATGATGAAATACTGCAGTAGACTGTTTTTTTTTAAATTATGTCACATAGTAATTTTGTTTTGGAACTTTTATTGATCTTGTAGATGTTTCTTAAATCCATCTGTGGTTAAAATCAACAAGGCAGGTAACAAAGGAATGTTTTCATGACTGCAAAGAGATTGATATCATAAGGTCCAAAGGCTTTGCTTCTCTTTCTGTATTTGAATGAGCATTCTGATTCCGTGAATTCCATTTGGGAGACTGCTTAAACATCTGGATTGCACAGTTCTGTAAATGACATGGAACTAAATCTAGGGTTGGATTTTGCTTAAAATGTGATTTCCCACTTTGTTGGTAAGTTCTCTAGAAATAAATAGCTTTAACATTTTAAATAAAAAAAATACAAATCAGGAAAACTTATTAAGCAACCAGAAATTTCCTTATAATATTGTCACTTTTTGTTGTATTTGTATCTATTACTGCTGACTGGTCAATGGCTGTAAATAAATGCTACCATTGTTCCTATTTGAAACTGTGGTGGCCAAATCAAGGCCTCTTAATTATTAAAGTCAGGATGCTTTGAAAAAGAGAACTGGACAGAGATGTTCCAAGCTGTGCCAATTTGTACTGCAAATGGGACAGAAGGAAATTAACCATGGAGAAGCACATCTGAGCACCAGTACTTTCATACCCTATTGTTGTGAATGACAACCATTATTATATCATCATAACCCTTTAGTGATTTCAGTCCCTTGTTGGAATTTGGTGACTCCGCCAATTCCTTTCTTTGAAGGGAAGAAAGGAATGACAGAGGGAAAAGAACAAGCAAAGCAGCCCTATTTTCTTCAAAAAATTAAAATTTAAAATTATGTTTACTAATGAGCATTCAGATTGCTTTGGACACCCAAGAAATATTGCCATGTTTCTTTTAAACCCAGTCATTGAGTTTTCAAGAGATACATGCTTCTCTCCTCCAATGTAAAGAGGATTTGACCAGGGGTGGGTTCTAACTTACCTCGCCGCCGATTTGCTTCCTCCCGCACCACGTGGGTGCATGCGCACATGCGCAGTGGCAAAAACCCAGCTTCTGCGCGTGCATAGAAGCAAAAAACAGCTTCTGCGCATGCGCAGAAGCCAAAAACAAAATGGCGCCGCCTATGGCACCGCCAAGAGAGCCAGTTCGTGGGCGTGGCCAGCCGACCATCACTCCCGGTTCAGGGAGCGGGGGGAAATTCCCGCTACCGGTTCTATAGATCCGGTCCGAACCGGGAGCAACCCACCTCTGGATTTGACCAAAATAATATGATTTCAGATGGTGTAATGGGTGCCATAGTCCAACCTCAACCACAATAATACACCTATGATTCAGTCTATCTCAAATCTCTCTGTGGAGCAAATCTACATGGAAAAGTAATAAGTTAAAGAAGAATGAAAGAAGGCTTCCTGCTTTTCTCATACCAAAATATATTATGATTGAAAAATCAAGTGTTTAAAAATACCTCTGGATTGATACTACTGTTGTCAAACCCCTTAGAATTCCTCATTTTGATATGATCAATTTTGATATGATATGATATGAAGTTAATAATAGTGGAAGTTTTATGTGCATCACAACACTTGTGATGAGAACAGATAATTTCTTCTGATTTTCCTTTTCTTTAGTGCACTTCAGGAAGTTTGTTTTCAAGGGAAGGAATATTTTTTAATATTAATGGTGGATTAGTTAAGAAAGTAAAGTAACTAAAATCTGGAGAATATATTCACAAAAATCTATACTTTTAAGCAAAACCAAACTAAATTTAAGATATTGCAATTCATATTTGCTGAAAACATAAATAAATCTTCCTTTAGCATCCTGTGTGCAAGCTTCTTTTCTTCCAGTAGTCATTTGCAAGCAGATTCTGAATATACAGTAAATGTTCTCACACCCTGAATAAAACGCAATGTCGTCAGAGGAAAAATACAGGCCATTAAAATAAAGCATTTTTATAGCTACATTTGGTGCAGGAAACCAAATGTAGCTATAAATGTCAAACATTTACAGATCAATTGCTTAATGTGTTGGTTAATGTATGTAAATAATTCTTGTTTTTACTCAGATGAAAGGAAGAAATGGAGGAAGAGGAAGAGGAAGCTGCTTTAATAAACTCCCTGTATTTTCTTCAGTGTGTAGTTTACTAAAATGGCATCCTTTATACTTAAGAGCTATTATAAATTCACCAACTCTCTTTCTCTCTCTGTCTCCCTCTCTCTGTGAGTGTGTGTGTGTGAGAGAGATGTGTGTGCTATGGGCAAGTGCAGAGTGGAGCAATGTATATCAGCAGAAACAATGTGTTCCTTTTCCACAGTGTCTATTATTTCAGCTGATCTGTTTGCTAAGACCCACCATTCAGTCATTTATTATGCAATATGCTATTTGTGAACATATATTTGTGAACCAGGCTTTCTCAACCAGTGTCTGCAGCTCCAAATGGGGAAAGGATTCTGGCTAAACGATTACAGATTAACCTTGGGTAATTATTTTTATCATCTGCAAAAGGCAGGACAAACTTTATTTCAAACTACTAATCAAATTCATGCCTGGATTCCTCATCAACTTTTCATTGCTCATTGTCAACTATTTACCTCTGCACTAGGGAAGGTTCTATCTCAGCTCTGCTCTTTCAGTAGACAGCTTGGAAGAATTTTTCTCTAATAAAAGTGGCAAATGTTGTTTATTCTTGATTATTCTTCCACTCTCTTTTGTGTTTCTCTCCCTATTTGTCTCAAGTAGTGTCTCAATTTCCTCTACCCACAGCCTTGTGACTAATGATCAATTGACTTTGCACCATTGATTGATTTTACAAACGAGAGATTTATTTGTACCACATATAAAGATCTTTTTATTTATTTATTTATTTATTGTGTTCCTAGACTGCCCATTTCCCTCAATCTTAATTAACAGAACAATTCTAATTAGCAGACATTCCATCACTTCCAAATTCCTGCCACTTGGATTATGGTAGGAATGACGAAGCATGTCTTCTTTTCCTTCCTCCTCCTTTTTTTTAAACACTTCCCTTTAGAACCAAAGAAGTATAAGTTAAATTGATTCAGAGTTCTATAAAAATAAAAATAAAAGGTTGAGGGCAGAGGTGGGTTCCTGCCAGTTCGGACCGGCTCTATTCTACCGGTAGCTCTGACTCCAAGCCGAGAGAGAACCGGTTCTCTGTATCCGCGAAAGTGGGCCCACCTGCCCGCCCCTGGGTTATACTGACCTTTATCTCTGCCTCCGAAGCCCAGCTGATCAGGGGCAGCAGATTGAATTGCCGCTCCGCAGCTGTTTTCCGTTCGCCTTGCCTAGTTTGCAACACGAAAGTGCTTTTTTTTAAGTACTGAGCATGCACAGAGGATCATTCCCAGGAAGGGAAGTGCAAAACGTGCACTTCCGTCGTGATGCGAACCGGTGGGGAAGGTAAGTAGAACCCACCCCTGGTTGAGGGGTGGGATGCATCCGTAAATCAATAGCAAGATTATTTTACATCGGGCAATAGGAGATTACAAAAAATGTATACACCTGAGATTTCCAATGACTATTTTCCCTGAGCTGTGGAAAAAAATTGAGTCATTAAATTTTAAAACCAGTTGGTTGGGGGGGGGGGGGAAATGAGGCATGGATGTCTTTAAGAGATCTGCCAAAGGTTGAAGGTGGATTGTTCATTGTTGTTAACATGTTTTCTAAGCAATAGCAGATGACAAATAATCAGGAATTCACTCAACTGTCAAACTACTGTAGACTATCTTCAACCAAATACTTAGAAGGTAAGAAAATCTCATATTTTTTTTTCCTGAGGGCTGGGAAGTAGGTCATTTTTGCTCAGTTCTTGATCAAATGTATTTTCTGCCTCTAATGAATTCAAATGACCAGCCAGATTTCCTTTCCCCAAGATGCTATCAGAAGAAGCAAATTCCTTTGTTCATTCCTTACCATCCTACATTTGTAGAATGAAGCCTATCATCCCCAAAGCTTAAGCCATCATAGAATCATTGTTCCAATTTCTTGTGTGATTTCTCTGGATACTACTATGTTTTTCAAAACAGCCACTTCAACTGTCCTTGGTAGGATACTGCATCCAAACATCTGACATACTAGGGAGAGAAACTAACTACGCTGTTTGCAGTGAGTAACTTTTAAATTAGGCAGCTGGTTCCAGGATAAGGTTTGGGCTCATGAAAGAAAAGAGCAGCTGTTCTAATTTCTTCTCTCAATTCAGAGCTCCCGAATGCAGCCCTTGTAAGTGAGGTTATTGGCTTCTATTGACTGAAAGGTAGCAGTGATTTACAATGTAATTTCCAAAACTGATAGGGTGGAACAGAAGTCTCCATGTCTTCTCCACACAGAAAGTGGCAGAAAGAATGGATTTTTACCATTATAGCAAGCAAAACTGCAGTTTAATGCAAGTAGTTTTTAAGTTTCTTTGGAAGCAATGGACATAAGATGATTTTTCCAGATAAAACTATCACTGTATTTGATTATGGTGGTAGTAGTAAGAACCACACATCTTTTCTACAGCATGCCTATTTATTTTTTATTTTATTTATATCTCACCTTTATTGTTTTTATAAAAAAACCCTCAAGGTGGCGAACATATCTGATACTCTTTCCTCCTCCTATTTTCCCCACAACCCCACTCTGAATTGGATTGGGCTGAAAGAGAATGGCTGGCCCAAAGTCACCCAGCTGGCTTTCATGCCAAGGCAGAACTAGAACTCATAGTCTCCTGGTTCCTAGCTTGGTGCCTTAGCCACCAGATCAAACTGGGTCTCTCTAGCAAACAAAGGAACAATATAATCAAGCTGGTTTGGGAAGGAGCGGCAAACTGAATATGCAATAATCAATACGGGAGTGAAAAGGCAAGTCTAAAATGTGGCATTCCCTGTTAGTGCAGGATGTTTTGTGGACAATGTCTCTATAATGAGTGATGAAAAAGTGATGTGCCTGTATCATATTAGAAACTGGCAACTTTGGGAAATGGTGATACATTTAAAATATTAAGTACCTGGTTTGTATACTCACAGAAGGACTGCTATTATCTCCACCTGAGAGGTTTGCATTTATAAAGCAAACTTACAGGATTATGAACTTGTTTTTGGTAATATTGCCACTTTAGAAACCATAGCAGCTAAATTATTTTGAAGTCCAAATCATGCATATTCTTAATAAAGATTATGCCTTTCGGAAAAATAGGTGTACTCTCTAGAATTGCCATTTTTTCTATCTCCATATTTCAACCAGCCTTCAAATTGTCCAGCATTTGGCTTTTGACTCAGGACGCGACCTGAAATTTGGGTGGCATGAATATTTGTGGTATAATAAAAAACCTTTGAAAGGCTAGTGCTGTCCCACTTGAAAACCATCACGGATCCACTGTTAGACCCCCTGCAATTTGCATACCGAGCAAACAGATCAACAGATGATGCTGCTAATATGGCTCTGCACTACATCCTACAACATCTTGAATCTCCAAAGACCTACGCAAGGGTCCTCTTTGTAGACTTTAGTTCAGCGTTCAATACCATCATTCCAGACACTCTTCTAACTAAGCTAAACCAGCGAGCGGTACCTGAACACACTTGTAAGTGGATAATAAGCTTCCTAACAGACAGGAAGCAGCAGGTGAAGCTAAGCAGAATCACATCAGATAACTGTACAATTAGCATAGGGGCCCCCCCAAGGCTGTGTGCTCTCTCCACTTCTCTTCTCTCTATACACCAATGACTGCATCTCAAACGATCCATCTGTTAAACTACTGAAGTTCGCAGATGACACAACAGTGATCGGTCTCATTCGAGACAATGATGAATCCGCATACAGACGGGAGGTTGAACAACTGAGAGTGGTGAGAGTTTGCAGGGGGCCAAGCTAGCATCCGCAATGGACAGCAAACTCCGGCTGCTTCTCTCAGCTGTAGTGCAGCACCAGCATTTGAAGCGGCACGGGAAACTTTGGCCTGGCTCCTCGAGAGTTTGCATGGGGCCAAGCAAACTCTCGTCTCTCGAGGAGCCTGGCCGAAGGGCTTCTCTCAGCTGTCGTGCGGCACCAGCATTTGCAGCGG
>QLTV01000974.1:7219408-7262474 GCA_003457575.1 Thermophis baileyi | reverse complement strand
TTATATGTTTACCAGAAGCACTATAGTATTGCTTATCTTAATTTCTAGCATTAACAACCTTCCTTTGGGTATCTACATAAATTTCCTTGCTCTTTATTTCTTTTCTAGTATATATCACTGCTTCCCCTCCCTTTTTTCCCCCTGCTAGCGCTGTATGGAGTTCACCCAGTTTTTGGTATTCTAAATATTTTCGGTCTTTCTCTTTAATGTGTGTTTCTTGTAAACATATGGTGTCTGCTTTTTGATTAACTAATTTTGTAAATATTTTTCTCCTCTTCTTTGTAATATTTAATCCTTTCACATTTATTGATATCAATTTGGTTTCTTTCTGCATTTTCCTATCTCCCTATAAGAATTTAGTTTTTGCTTGTTTTAGTGGCTCTCTGTGTTCTAGTTCTAATTCCTTCTGTCTGTCTGGGGGGTTCTTTAGGTTCTTTAGTTCTTTCCTTCCTTTCCTCTTCTTCCAGTTCCTGTCTCTCTTCTTGACTTACCGGTTCCAGTCTTTCTCCACTATCTGATTCTTCCTCTATTCCTGATAGCTGAAATGGAGCTAGTTATGCTTAAAGAAATCAGTAAATCTCTCTTGGGCCTCTGATTTCACTCTGGTACCGTATCTTTATTTAAAAACCTTTAGTTTATCTTTAAGAACCCATGCCTCCTCCTGTACTTTCTCCCTGTATATAGTACTAGGAATTGACTGTATGACTGTTCTTCCTTTTCCAGCTGCACTATATCAAGGGCAATGAGAAATCCAGTGACCCCTTAAAACTGGAAGATAAAAGGGAGAGGCCAGGACACTCATTTCCACACAGGTCAATGTATCTGTATGTAAATGGGGCAAATAAAAATCCAGGTCTCTTGTAACAATGACCTGTCTAAGGTTAGCCCATAACTCTTTATTATTAGCATTTAGCAAGAGCTTTGTATAACTTTTCTGAAATAATAAATTAGGGGATAGAAGTTTGTGCCATGAAGGGCTTGAATTGAATTACCAAGGAAGCTTTGGTTAGAACAGAATATGGTCCAAATCAGTGGTGGGTTGCTACCGGTCCGGTCTGGTTCTACAAACCGGTAGCGGCGGGAGGCTCCGCCCATCTGCTCCGGATGCTTCTGCGCATGCGCAGAAGTGTTGCGTGCACACGCAAGTGTGAACCGGTAGCGATGGGATTTAGAACCCATCACTGGTCCAAATCATACCATGAAATGGAATGAGTCAGACAATGGTGCACGGACTTTAAACTCTTAGTAACGTATTTCTGAATGCATGTAATTGAATCTTGAAAAGTGATCAATTACAAGGTCTGGAAAAAGAAACAAGAGGGAAGCAAGGAAATGCTAATTTCATTGTCTAAGACTCTTACCATATATCTGGCTTGACAATCAGCTATCATACATATTAACTGAGATCTTGTTTTTCTCAGTTCTAGCCGTTATATAGTCACAATACCATCAATCCCACCCAAGAGGAAGTGAACACTTGGAAGAATTCAGATATTTGCAAAAGTACATAAACTTTAGAAATACAGGAAGGCTCCTCTCTCTCCAGGACAAAATAGCCCCTAATTCCTTCAGCCAAATATTTATTGAAATGTTACTTGAATATAATGGAATTCACATTACATTTTTTGAGGTGGGTTCCAACTGTATTAAGTAATAATCATTTGCTGGGAAGGCAAGTTGCTCTACTCACATTAAACAAAGTAGCCCATGAATCTTCCTGAAGAAAACTTATTCTATAACAGCAATTCTCAACCTGTGGATCACAACCCCTTTGGGGGTCGAATGACCATTTCACAGGGGTCGCCGCGCGCGTTAGCCCGCCATCTTGGTGCCACCGTCACTGCAGGGGTGAAATGCTCCTGGTTCGGCCGTGCCTGCGGGTCGCCGGACAGCCGGTAGCTACAGAAGCGGGAGACTTCGCCCACCCGCCCGGATGCCGCCATTTGGGTTCTTTTACCCTCTGCGCATGCGCAGAATGCTTTGCGCATGCGCAGAGGGTAAAAGAACCCAAATAGTGGCATCCGGGTGGGTGGGCGGCGCCTCGCGCTACCTTGGTGACCGGCTCTACGGTGACCGACAGGTACGAGCGAACCAGGAGCATTTCATCCCTGCTCATTCCCCAGGTGTGCCTTGTGAAAGGTGGCCACGCCCGCGCGGGCGCCGCGGCCGGGGGGGGGGGGGGGGGGGGGGGGGGGCGCGGGCGGGGGAGGGTGGGGGGGGTCGCGACATTAGAAAGGTTGAGAACCACTGTTCTATAACCAACAATGTAATATGTACCTTTCTCTTTCAGCTTTGTTTTTGATAGATTTATCTTGGCTTATGGCTTTACTGTTTTCCATTGAAATTTTTGCTTGGTTGGCACGCATTTCTTTACTTTCTCTAAAAAAAAAGAAAAAAAGAAAAATTATGGCATTTAAATTTCAATTTTAAACGTTCTAGACTGAGGAGTATATTCCCTTTGCTTTGATCTGCCAGTCATCAAGATTATACAACCAACATTAGATTATTCTCAGCACTATCAGAGAAATGGCTGCACTTTTTAAAACAATGGTCAGCTGACTTTTTTTTTTTTATTAGGTGAGCCTGGATGGTGATGGGAAATGATTTTGTCTCCTACACTCCGACATTGGGCTAAATTCAACCATTTCCAAGTGAACAAATAATAGAATAACAGTATATTGTTATACTCACCTGTCATGGGAAAGCTTCAGTTGTTGTGTCTGTTGTTCATGCACATTAATTAACAGCTTTTTCAGTAGTTCACACTGCTGGCTAAGGTGCAGATCACGCATTTCTTGCTCTTCTGCACTGTGGGTGTTGATCATCTCAGACCATTCTTTGGTGTGCTGTGCCACAATTTCCTTCACCTTTGAGGAAGAAAAGTTGGATCAGTCTTTTCTACTCATGATTTTTCAAGTGGATAATGCAGGAGGCACTTCTAGATCCATGTTTTATGTCGACCCAGAATCTTGGGATTATACTAAACTCCGTGTTCCCTGGGTTAATTGATAGTTAATGCATTTTTCTTTCTTTGCCCATGTGGTGGGAATCCAGAAACTCTAGTCACCCCTGGCTAGTAGACCGCCAATGCCCAGATCCTCAGAAAAAATGAGTGGCTGCAACATAAGTAGCTGAAAAGTAAAACATTATGTTTCAAAGCCTATTAACAATGCCTGAACCATAGAAAATATCTTCCCAAACACTGATTGGCTGTAGCATCAACCCACATCCAGCCAATGAGGAAGGGCTACTGGCATAAGGAAGTCAGCTCTTAGTAGAGGGGCTCAAAGGATACTACAAACTCTTCCCCCAGATTCCCTCTCCCCCCACACTAGTACTTTGAAGTTGAGATCTTGTCCTCTACCTGTCCCCCCCATACAAGGTGGAGGCCTACATTCCTGTGTCTCATGTCTTACCTGAGGAAGGTTTTGTCAAATTATAGATGGGCAGCTCTACCCTATAACCACCAGGCAGATAAAGTGGTGCACAACTACTACCTATTGGTTGGATAAATTGGGTACCAACAGCCTCCAGCCTTCTTCTCACCCTCCACTGAAAGTGACAAGAAGAGCAACTGCACTCCATTATCCAGTTCAATGTGATGGAATATAGTATGGAGGTGGATTCCCAGAGGGAGGAGACGCAATCCAGAGAAGTAAGAGGCAACTCAATACAGATATTATGTATGAGAGAAAGGGGATGAAGACAGCCCCTCCCTCATAGTTCACACAGTGTATTGTAGATGGAGATAGTAGAGTGCTCAGAGTGCCAAGATTTTGTCCATAGGTGTGAAACAATAAAGAACTCAGCTTGGAAGAATCATGATGTGTCATTCTTGGTTTTGGGGCTGACATTAAAAATTCTTCCATCCAATATGGCTCTACCATTATCAGACACTTAGGAATAATTTCATCTGTTTCTATAATCCGTCTCATAAACCACCCAAATTCACAGCAATGGCAGCACTGAAAACAGGTGAACAGAACTCAGCCCTAGGCAATATGTTCCAAAGCCATTACTGACTTGGCTTGTCTATTATACTGCCATCAATTCTTCTCCCGGCATGTCAACGAACCATTTCCCTCTAATGGCAATGGTTGTGGCTGTAGCGAAGGCAACAGTCGCAGTTCTAATGACAAGAACAATCAATCATCCACTGGTGTCATAGCTCCCGCCTTCCAGTTTGTGTTTCAGTCTTCACATCACATGGAAAATCTGACAACCGGAACCCTCCAATGATGTTGCTGGCCCCATTCTGCTTATGAACTTGGAATAGCCTTCTGCCTCAATTGCCTTTCCTTACTGCCTTTCCTGCTTTTTAACTTATTCTTAAATGTAGATCCTTAACCAGTTTGCTCTGCAATGTACCACCCCATGGGTTTTTTCCCCTTCCCCTTGCTTTTATATTTCTTTTATTTTTAATTCCAGCAATAACTTCTTTCGATACTTCTGTTGTTGTGCAGAGGTCTTTTTATTGATTTATCTTTTCTCAATTTCAACAACCACTGAGTTCACCTAGATCTTTTCTAAGCAGTCCCTCAGGGCATTTCCACCTAATTTTGTTTCTGTTCTTCATCTTAATAATTTTTTTGTGTGCCTTCTCCCCCTCCCCCCAAATTAAAAGTATATTAGATATACAAAAGTATGCATCTGGAAAAATTAGGGGAAACGTTAAAATAGAAAATGCCATGGTGGCCCTTTTAATAGAACATGGAATATTTTAGACCAGTATTTTTTCAAACTTGGTAACTTTAAGAAGTGTGGACTTCAACTCCCGGAATTCCCCAGCCATCAAGTTTGAAAAACACTGTTTTAGATTGTGCTATGTTGAACTCCAAGTTTAAGTAAACAGATCTATGAGCATAAAGAAAATATTTGTTTATAAATGGTGGTCCTTGACCAGCATAGCATGAATCTGTGCTGTCAGATCTAACAGTAAGGAATTCCAGCTGTGTGGGCTAAATAGTTTTACCACCAGTCTAATCTTCAATGGGAAAAAAATCATATTTTTACTTGTTGTCTTGCCCTCTCCCTTTGTTTTCCAAAGTAGTCCAAAGAACCTGCAGTCTTTTTTATTTTTATTTCCTGGAGAACAAAACATATTTCCGACTTCTAGAAATGACTCTCACTATATGAGAGTCACGTACTGAAATGCATTGTTAAATGGGCTTCTTTTGCTCTTACCTTTGATTTATGATCAGATGTTAACATTTGAACTTTACTTTCTGTTTCTTTTTTCATCTCAAGACAATTATTTCCTCTAAACACAAACAAAACAGAAGTATTTCAAGTAAGCATTTCAAATTAAATTGTTCAAATAAACCTCAGAAGATGAACCAAAACTTGAAAAAAACGTTTAGAAAAGCAACTTGGGTCTGTCACTATTGCTGGAGGTTTTCAAGAAAAGACTGGACAATCATTTGTCTGTGGTAGGATAAGGACCCTGCCTTGGTCAGGGGGTTGGACTAGAAGATCTCCAAGGTCCCTTCCAACTCTATGATTCTATTCTAATCGTCTATTTATTCCCCAGATCCCCCCCCCATCTGAAATGTGAAACCATTCTGCATTTAGTTAATCTTGATGAAAAAAGAAAGAAAAATTACAATCTGCCCAGGACAAATGGCTTGTTTAGGTCTTTCTCACTTTTTCCTGTTAGTCCAGATGGTAGAACCATGTTTCTCAATGAATTTTGAAGAGATAGGCTACTCAGCAGGGAATCCCAAAGGTGCCTTTTCCAAAAGGCAACTGGACTTTCAGAACTAAAGAAGCTTCCTGGATGAGAAGCGAAACGTTTTCAAGAAGAAGAAAAAATCCAAGAAAGTCTAGTTGCTTTTTGGAAAAAGCATCTTTGGGACAACCATGACTTGGATGATTGCGAATCTCCATAGATACTCAGCAGGGAGTTTCAGAAATGTTAATAAACGTATGTCCACCTTTCCATTCCAATATATGATACAAGTACCATTTGGGAATTAGCTATGGTTTAGATCAAAGTGAGCATAATGTAGATACTGCTGGGGCAGAACTCTTTTTGTCCCCCTTCTGTGGCCATGGGGGAGTGAGAGGGCTGAAACTAAGAAGAATATCTGGAGGGAAACCATCCTATATTTAAAAAGGATTTATCATAACAATCCTAGAATGTCCCTAGCACTGCATATATAAGTAGTCCTTGATTTACAACCATTCATTTCGCAACTATTTGAAGTTACAACGGCACTGGGGGGGAAATAATTTGCTTAACTACACGATTCATTTAAAAAAATCACAATGCAGTGATTCGCTTAACAATGTAGCAAAAAAGGTCGTAAAATCAGGCGAAATTCACTTAGAAACAGCCTCGCTTAGCAAAAGAAATGTTGGTCCCAATTGTGGGAGTAAGTTGAGGGCTATCTGTACATGTATTAATAAGCATCCATAATTCTTCCCATAAAGAGAACCACAAATGGAGGCTGTCAGCAAATGGGGGCAACCCTGTCTTGTGCTTTCACTCCGTAATGTGTAGTTCTGGGATCAGCAGCTTTTTCAGATTTATTGTCAGATATTCTGTATGGTGAGATATGGCGTAGATGTGTTGTGGCAGCAGTGATGATGATAATGATGGGGATGTATGATCCAAACCTTGAGAGGATGTTGAGATGTTGACTATCGCAAGATCCTGACCTTGTATCTTACAAAATCCCAAGGAGCAATATTAAAATCACATCTTGATCTTACTGTATTTCAGCAATTTAATTTTAAACTTCTGGCTGCCCACCACAGCTTTACTCATTTTATTAGTCTAGTGCCGTGATGGCGAACCTATGGCACGCGTGCCACAGGTGGCACGTGGAGCCATATCTGAGGGCACGCGAGGCTTTGCCCTATGTCAGCTCCAGCGCGCAGCTGATTTTCGGCCTTCCAGAGGGTGGAGGGGAGGCCATTTTCGCTCTCCCCAGGCTTCAGGAAAGCCTCCGAAGCCTGTGGATGGTGAAAAACGGACCCAACGGGCCTACCGGAAGTTCGGAAACGAACTTCCGGTAGGCCCATTGGGCCATTTTTCGCCCTCCACAGGCTTCAGGAAAGCCTCCTGAAGCCTGGGGAGGGCGAAAAATGACCCAAAGGGCCTACCGGAAGTCCGGAGGCTTCAGTGAGGCCTGCGCGCATGCGTGTGGGGGGGAAGCACGGGGGGGTTGTGCATGCATGCGCGGGGGGAGGGCATTGCCCTTTTGGCACCCAAGCAAAAAAAGGTTCGCCATCACTGGTCTAGTGTTTCATCTACTAGAAAGAATCCAGGCAAATCATGCTAATTTTGATGAGAGGAAGCATTCCGTTTATAGTATCTACACAGAAAAGTGTTGATTGTAATAGCAAGCAGATTTTTGTTTTTCAATTAACATTCAGATGTTGACCTGATCAGTTAACCTGGTTAGACCAACAAAGCTGACATAAAAAACACACTATCCATTGACAACCGCACTTCATACTGTATTCCATAGGCTTTAAATACATCCTCAGAACTATTTGCAGGGTCAACATATATACATTCAGAACCAAAAGACACTTGATGAGATATGAGGAGAACAGACATATGAGTAAATGTGTACCAGCTTTTATTATGCCTAACTTGGGTTTTTTGTTAGCTTTCATGTGATGAGGATCTAAATATTCCACTGAGGTCAGTGTAATGATTTTGTAGATTAATTACTAATAACCTCCCCCGGCCCAATTTTCCCCCTTAAAAGAATGTGTTATTTTTAAATCTCTTAATCTGAACCGAATACACAAGCCTTCCCTGGGGAATCTCGCACTTAGAATGACATGTCTCAAGTGCAAAGGCACTTTGATCTGTCTCTTGGGGTATAAGAATGGAACTAAATTCTTATTTCCTGCTGTCAAAAAATGTTGCTTTTTAAACAAGGCCATACCCCTTTTTCTTGATCGCCTTCTCAAGGAGTTTCTCATAAGCTAGCTTCTCTTTGTCATACTGGGCTACCATTTTGTCAACTTGTGTGCAGTGTAACTTCTGCATGACACTGTGCTCCTGCAGTGGAGGAAAAAAATGGCATATTAGGCTACAGTCCGCATATCAAAGGATTTAGATATTTGTGTTTTAACAGAAGAGGACAGAGAAAGAAAAACAAAATCCCCTAAACCTCACTATAGCATCTTTTAAAAGGTTTCAAAATGGCACAAACATCTTTTTATTCTATCAGGCTCCTAAATCAACAAAGTCTCCTGAATGGGACTGTTATCCGAAGCAACTCCTTTCCCTAATTGACTTGGCATACCTTCCCTTCCTTCTCTTCCTCTGTCCAGGTAGTTGCACCTTTCAGAACTCACAACTGTTGCTAAGCAACCAAGGCTATTGTGTAAATAGTAAATGCAAAACAAGTGTTTTTCTTTTTTCAACTCCTAAGTTGTTTTTATTGCCTGGGAAATGAAACATCGTTCCAATAAAACCTCTTTATACCTTCCTTTGACATTTCAGAAATTTAAACATTGCTGGACAATGGTATCCATATGTCAAACTAGGAATGGGCCAACTTGCCACAGCCAACTCACCATGGGACAACTTGCTGCGGGACAATTTAACAATTCTATTTAATTATTTAAAATAAATTAAAAAATATTTTAATTTTTGCTGTTCACATTTCATTCTGTCCCTCCTTTTGCATCCTTTCTTTAAGGATTCTATCCCACCATTTCTTTGATATTAGTGTAACTCTTGTCCTGCAGCAAGTTGTCCTGTAGCTAGGTGGCCATGACAAGTTGTCCCACAGCGAGTTGGCTGTGGTAAGTTGGCCATGGTGAGTTGGCCGTGGCGAATTGTCATAGACCCTGTCCAACTATTTGTTCCATAATCTTGAATAAACATGCATAGGATGGCACTGAAAAGGGATACTGAAAAGAACCCAGCTACAAGGGAATGAATTCATTCTCTCTCTCTCTCCCTCTCCCTCTCTCCCCCCCCCTCTCTCTCTCGTATATGTATACGTATACGTACACATATACGTATACGCATACGTATATGTATGTATGTTGCATTCTGATTTGAAGCACCAGCGATGTGTGAAATATTCAAAGCTCGGAATGGCCATTATTACTTCTTCTAGATTGAAACAAAATGCTGTATGTAAGTTTCAAACAAGATAATATACATGTAGCCCAAGCATAGGACAAAATATATTGCTTTCAATATAGCTTTTAGTGTTCCCCGGGCAGCAGGGACAACATAGTGCAGTGTGGCCGAAAAGGCTAAAATGTGGAGGAGCTGAAATGGAGGTGAGCATAGCAGGGTAGGAGAAGTGTGAGGTCCTCACCTAATGACACTGCAGTCCTGACCTAACAACTGCAACACCAGGACTACCAAAAGTGCTGTTGCTACATGGTGTGGACACGTAATGTTTCACCTAATGACTGCTTCACTTAGCAATGAAAATTCTAGTAGCAGTTATGGTCGTTAAGCAAAGAGTACCTGTGCTGCTATGTGGTTGAGCTTTCAAGATGCAAATGCAATAGCCTGGGGAATTTTGTAGGCAGAGTAGTATATTTATATTGGCCATGAGCAGTGCAAAAAATTAATCCACTGCTCCTGTTTATTTGTGGAGTTCAGTCCTCTAGGTAGTTGTGGCAGCAAACTAGGCTGCTGAAAGTTAGTTAAAGGATGCTTTCATTGTCCACTGTAGGGATTTTAAAATGTTTTTAATTTTTTTAAAAATAGATATCTTTACCCAAATAAATGATAGACAGGTCCCAGAATGGACTGTTAATCCAGCTACCTCTGTGTTTCTAAGATGAAAATAAGGGAAGGTAGGGCAGGTCTCAAGTTCCCAACTGCAAAATTCTTAAAACAGATTGACTATGGAATTGGAATGTGGGATACTAACAGAATGTTCACAATAGGACTTTTTAATGCTGAGTTTGGAGCAAAATGATCCCCCCCCCCATTTCATATCTCTAGAAAGCACCCTGAGATTCCTAGGCACATTTTAAAATTTCTAATTCTTTTTGAAAAAGGAAGAATAAAATATTTTTACTCTGTGCTAATGGATGCTGAAGGGAGTTACATACATATACTGTCAGTGCTTGTATTCGAAATGAATTCCTGATTCAGAACTTTTGAAATGTTATGCATGCCTTTTGCACTAGGCTACTGTTGGTCGCTCTCAAGTTATGTAATTACAAATCAAATATTTTTGGTTAACTATCTAATCATCACTAGCTTAGACTAAGGGTCAGAGAAATAGAAGTCATGTACTGCTTCTTAAATTTCTTCTGGAGAACAGAGTAATGTTCCATAGAGTGACGCTATCTAAGAAAACAGAAACATATTTAAGAACGAATGGCATACATTATTTTAATACATGCTTTTGCAAAGACTCATACTCCATTTTAAAATTTAAGTACCCCAGCTCTGAAAAGAGAAAACAAAAGATATCCTACCTTGGCATGCCTCTTCTTCAAAGCAGTCAGCTCTTTTTGCTGTTTTTTCAAATGTTTTATATATGCCTGTTCCCCATAAAAAAAAATTGTTTTAAAACACCTAAACCAGAAAGACTTGAAAACAGCTGTCTTGGTTTCCAAACTTACTCTGCACAATGTGTAAAGCCAAAATTTTTGAAAACATGATTTACTTAAGCCACAATGGCTAGATTTTCAGAAAGTGCTCAATCATACACTCGGGACAGTGAGATGGGCAGCATATAAATTAATTAAATAAATAAATGAACAAAGAAACCAATACCAAGAAACCACATTATGGCTTTGAATGATGTGCAAATTAAAATCAAAACTCATTACAACTTTTAACAGGTTTAAAAATCAAGTTGCCATCTTTGAGCAATGTGCAGAGATTTCATATAAATTCCTGTGCACTCAGACTTAATGATAATGGAAACTGTTCTTTTCTCCCTTGCTATTTTACAGTCATTCTAGAATACACCCCATAAAGTGGGAGAAAAGCAAAGTGTCAGGCACCAGATCCTAACAGCTCTTAACCACTTCTTCCATACAGTTTAAAAGGCTTCCCTAGAGTAAAATGAATGGATTGAAGGCCAAGAAAAATGAAATCTTATTCTTAATTATTATTATTATTATTTAAATACTTTTTATTGAGTTTTTTCACATTAAAAAGACAAAACATAATTTCACTAATACAGCTTGTCGCTATCGGAAGTTTCTTCTTCATTCTACATTTTCCATATCTAAGGCTATTATTCTTAACTTAAACATTCTTATTTCTATTTACAATTTTATACGTGTTGTATATTACTTTACATCTATTTACATTTTACATTTACATTTATTTTGTTACATCATTTTATATTACTTTACACATTAATTTTACTTTCCCTTTCAAGCCAATCATACCATCTATTCCATATTTTGTAATTACATTGTTTCCTCTCTCTCTTAATTAATTAATTATTAATTATTATTATTAATTATTAATTATTTAATAAGGACATTTGGATTTTCAACCGCAAAGGAAAACATCAGAAAACAAGTCGTTCTCAAACAAGAAACTGCTAAACTGAAGCATAGATTTACCTTCATCTGTTTTAAGTCTTCTATCTTGATTTGGGGAATAAGATCTATACCTTAAAAATGGAGAGGAAAAACAAGAGAATGAGTATATTTTCAGCATTGTTACTTACTTCAATGTCACTTTATTGAATTATATACACTTGCTGAATAGATATCCAGATTATTACAAAGTAGGATAAATATTTTCCCTTAACGCTTCATAGATACTCTACCAATCAGGAGAAATATGATACAGCGAGAAATCTGAATGCAGGAGTCGTCTTCTAGGTGTTTGCTTACCTTTCTTAATTTCGGCACCAGGTCCTGTACTGGAAATGGGATTTGATCTGACTTCAGAGCTAGTTTGAGGAGTAACATTTGCTTTAGCATTATTAATTTTCCCCTTCTTATCGTTCTTCGACGTGTCATTTGGAACATCAGCTATATCACTCTGTAAGAAATAAGGCCTTTTAAAAAGGATACCATGGGCAAATCTGGAAGGGCCAGTATGAAAAATTGCAAGTAGTCAAAGATGTAGACAGCTGGCTCAAACTCACAGCCCGCGGGCCAGATGCATCACATGCTGGACATGCCATCCCCCAGTTTAGCGAAGGGGAAAAGAGTTGCGTGACAACGTGTCATTGCGAGTTTTACACCCCTGATCTACATCTTCTCCTCACCACACATAAAACCCAAAGGCACAACTGGGAAAGGTAGAATAGCAATTAGAATCAAAAGAGACTAATCAGAGGAACAGCTGGGCAAAATCTCTTACTAAGTGGTAGTGTATGTGTGTCCATTCCTAAAGTTCATGGTGTAATATTATATAAATTAATAGAATTCTCAAGAGCTTGAAAGGGGTGCTCATGTACTTAAAATTAGCACTGCCTATGTAGACACTCCCCCCCCAATCTGTCTTAAAGGAATGCTGAAAAACCAAAAGATTGTGCATGACCACTAATTATGATTGGAGTCTGTCTGTGTCTGTCTGTCTCTCTTTCTCTCTCTCTCTCTGTGCGTGAGTGTGTGTGTGAGTCAGGGGTGGGTTCCTCCCGGTTCGGACAGGTTCTCCCGAACCGGTAGCGGCCCGCTGGTGACATCACAATGATGTCACCGAACTGGATCGGTCGGTGCCGGTCCGTGGGGGCTGCCATCTTTTTTTAAAAAAAAAATTAATTTTTTTTAATTCCCCCCCCTTCTGAGCATGCGCAGAAGCCGACTTCCGGCACTGTGCATGCAGTCGCCATCTTTTTTCGGCTTTTAAAAAAAATTTTGGGGGGATTTTTTCCTACTGCGCATGCGCGCACGCGCACAAGACGCGTGCACGAGGCACGGGAGGGAGCGAACCAGCAGCGAGGTAAGTAGGAACCCACCCCTGGTGTGAGTCTGTAGAGGGAATGGAAACCTGAAAAAGACCAGCCAGCAATAACAGAACCATTGCACACTAAAAAAAATGTGACCATTTTCCACATTTATTATTAGCATGCTCTCCATTTCAGTTCAAAAGCTTATGGACTTAGTATTCAAAGAGTCTGAAATGATTCATATTGCTTAGCACAGAGATAGGCAACTTTTTATATTTAGTGGCTTAACTACTCCCAAGTTAACATTTTGGCAGCCATGGTCATGATAGCAATGCAATGAACTCAGTTTTGGTGAAGGGTTGAATATATTGCTGTTAGCGTGTTAAGCCTCTTAGTGGCTTAACATGTTTGCTGTGCTTAATTTCTTCTTGGAAAAGCATATTGAAATTTGCTGCCAATTTTGGTGGTACAATTTTGTGAGAGACTTTGGGGTCATAAGGGTTTTTCCAGACTGCTTACAGGCAGCGCTACAGATGTTTTCTAGTCTAAACCCTGAATCACAAACTTACCATTTCACCTTAAGCGGCAAAACCTATTTATTTATTTATTTAGACCTAGATGCGTCCCGATTCCAACTGACTTGGGTACTGTCGAGTGACAGTACAAAAGCAAAACAGTAAATATATACGGTATGTAAAACAAAAAGCATAAAACATATCTGAACATCAACAATAAAGCATCAGGTACCCAACAAAGGGCTCCAACACCCTAAATGACTGTAGAAGAAGAGATCAGAAATTATTTGGTAGCATTTTTGAAAACTATTTTTATTTTAAGGCACAAGCTTTTGCGCACAGCAGCTCCCTTCATCAGAGTGTTGCGACTGAAATAGGATTAAATTACAGAGGGATGGAGAGGAGTAGCGAGAGGGAAGACATGGTAATAATGCAGATGAAGGTTCTATGGGGGACAGATTACAAGCGCCTTATCAGTTCACACTTGTAACGTGTAAGAACAAACTGTGTTTGTTCTGAACATCTGAAAGCCTGAATTCTATGAAGGTGAACTGTCTCACATCTGATTGAGGGGTTTGGTGGTAGTGGTGGTAGTTCCCAAATTGCTACATTGGGTTATGTCCTGGAAAGCTAAAATACTCTGCTATAACCCTTCCCTTGTTCTGAGTCCTGATATTAAATTTGCATCTCTTTTATGCAAAGTCTCTCCTGTCTATGTAGAATCCAGAGTGGTATTGCTGGGACACAATGGCATAAACTAGATTAGAGGAAGAGCACCAGAATTTTGCCTCCAGCCATCTCCTTTGAAATGTACCTTCTACACTCCGGATAATATAAATAATGTTTAATTTTAGCCATGGTGAAGCAACAAAAAAGTCAACCAATGTTGTCTGTCATTCTAATCTTTTAAATATTCTCCTAAAAGAGGCTCCTGGAAAAAAAAATGGAAATCAATTCCATATCCAAGGTTAATTACTCCTTACCGTTTCAATTCCCATAGCTCTCATCTGGTCTGCTCTTTTCTCCATGACAGATAAAAATTTCTTTGGATCTGACAAGGCATCCACAATATCTAAAAAGGAATTTAAATAAGTAGTCAAGCTATTTTCAACTTCAGATCCCTTTAAAGCCCGTCACATAATTCCTACCAACGGCTCTGCTTAATTTTATCATGTATTACTGTCTCCCTAATCATGAGAAGTGATAAAATAGAAAGTCTTCATAAATCTAAGAGATGCAGAAGCGTAAGGCCTGTAACAGGTTCCATCAGCTTAAGAGAAATAATATGAAAAAAGTAACATGCATGTACATGCATGCACACACACAGCTCTTTTTTATGCTAGGGAGGCAAGATATATATGTGTGTGAATGTGAGTGTGTATGTGAGAGTGCATACATATACAACCGCCCCAAATCTTGGTTTCTTCATGTGTGGAAAGGTCAAACATTGCCTTTGCATGATAAAGACACGCTTCTCCCCACATCACCATATTTATCAGGGAATTATGTACTTTGTTGGACCTCTCTCTGACATTTCATCTCTAGTGGCTTTGAAAATGGTCTTGTTTTAAAAAAAACCAATAGTCACAAAAACTTCACACAAAACCTCCTACTACAAATACATGCACCATCTTGCAATAATTCCAGAAATATGCCCAATATTCTACACACTATTCAAATCTTATTTCAATACACACAATCACAACATTATAGATAGAAGTAAAACAAAACTACTTGGATTTTATTGAGGGCAGAAGAGGGTCCGTTCTGTTTAATACCATCCCATTGTGTTGTTGTCCAACCAAAATATCTGACAGCCCCCGACCACCACCCCTTTTCACTATTTGCGAAAATAGCTACCTTGAAGAATCAGGCATTGGGCAGTCGGGGTGGAGTTTTTTTCTCATTAAGTGACAAGGTCAAATGAGTGTTTTCAAACTTAGCTTTGGTGGCTATTATACTAAGCTATCCTGGATCTTTGGACTTGGAGAAAGAATGAGATTTAAAAAAAAATGTTTGAGGGTCAGAGAAATGGATAGACCATTCATTTTCATTTTTCCATATGGATTAAAAATTCCCCAACAATTTCTCAAGGACAAGATTTCCCTATATTGGTGACATTCATACCATTACTTTAAAAAAAAAAAAAGCTAGGATATGTCTTTCCTTGGTTTAATGAAATATGGGAAGCCCTGAAGATCACCAAACAGTATTTTATCAGTTGTCTTAATGCCATCTGATAATAAAATGATAATCTTTCCAATTGCATATCAAATTGGGACCAACTGTAACTTTCAAAGGAATGCATTCCTTAGCTTAGCAGCATCAATCAATCAATCAATCAATTTGTATGGCCACCCATCTCAAACAAATAGCAGACGAACAATATAGGCAAATTCCATTTCCCACATGCCAAAAAAACCTCTGTAAATGGGAAGCGTGCCTCTTACAAAAGGCACTTTCAGAGACCCTATCTTTCATTTCCAACTTTAATCTGCTAAAAGGCTTAATTTGCACTCATTTCAATGGGACTGGGAAAAAAACATGTGATAAATTCCCAGGTTCATTGCAAACTTTTCCCATTATTTCCAGCACATGCCCAAGAAATATTCAAGACTCTCAATGGTTAGGTAATTACAGTTATGGGGGCAAGGGCTACAGTAGCTGCAGGAAAGATATAAAACAGATGGAACTACATCGTATGTTAGGCTGAGCTAAGATACTCTGCTGGAAAGTTGGGGAGGATGACAGAGTGTGTGCGTATGGATTTTTAAAACGTGTTAAGCTTATTTTTATACTTGCATAAAGTTTCTGTGAGCTTCCCACCTCAATAGGTCATTACATGCATTGTCCATTTTTGTCAGCCTGGCTGAAAGGCATAAAAAGTGAGCTGAGGATTGATAGGGCCTAGTTTCTGAATTGTGCTGTAAAATGTCCATAATCCTTCCCAATTAATTCGCTCCATGTAAAATATATGACTGAAGCATTTACCTCCAAAACCATCAGGCACATAAGTTTTAAGTACAATGTTGCAGAAAACCGTTGGCAGAGACAATGGCTTGTTGCCTTCATTTCGAAGGGAAATGTGTCGATAGCCTGCCTGAAGCCCATCCAGTGGCAATATCCTTTGACCAATCAACTTATTGTTGTCGTCATAAACTGCTATCCTCAAGACTGCAAGATCTGGTAGAATCACCTAAGAAACCCCAGAATAAAGGTGGTTATTCAGGCTCATCAGACAGCACATTCCTGCCTTGTAATCGTTGAAGAAATCCAGCCACCCCACCTGGAACCAGGTTCTAACAGATTGCTCGATTAGGGATGTTTGATTACATATTTACAATATTATTAGGCTTTCTTGAACGACGTCTCGGGTGGCACTATGTGTTAATGTTACACAGAATACATTAGTAGTGGATATTGATTTATGTCTCTAAAAATAGCCAATCAACGTTATTTAATTCTGTTAGTTTGCTTTTCTTTCTAAAAATGAAAACTCCAGAAATTTGGAAGAATAAAAATTAATAGCAAGTGATTAGAATAAATGAAACTTCAAAGGATGGAGGTTACTTTAGTCTACTGAGTACTCAGGTAGCACAGGGTTGCTTTCTCCAAAGAGGATCCCATTCCAAAATATCTTCATTTTTAATAGCTATGCCATTCATCTGTGTCATGCACAGAAATATCATCTTTGATGGACAAAAACAAATTTTTCTTTCTTATCACCTTAGCAGGCAAACCAAGTCTGAAGGATTCTCAGGCAGGAAAGAGATAATGTTCCAACAGAAGAGAATATGTATAATTCAAGGTTGAACTGTGGAGTCCTTGGTGCTCTCTGAACTTGGTTGTTAGCTTGCAGACATTTTATTACCCAACTAAGTAATATCATCAGCACTAGGGGTGTGAGGTTTGCTCCTTGTTTATATAGTAGCAGGAGGAAACACAAAGACCAGAATACATTCTCTAGCAGCCAATATGCAGATAAGCAGGGAATAATACCAGGTAGGGAGCTGCAGTGGCGCAGAATGCAGTACTGCAGGCTACTTCTCTGACTACCGTTTGCCTGCAGTTTAGCGGTTCGAATTTCACCAGGCTCAAGGTTGTCTCAGCCTTCCATCCTTCCGAGGTCGGTAAAATGAGGACCCAGATTGTTGGGGGCAATATGCTGACTCTGTAAACCGCTTAGAGAAGGCTGTAAAGCACTGTGAAGCGGTATATACAGTAAGTCTAAGTGCTATTGCTATTGCTAAATGATCAAACAGAAATACCCTAATCAAGGAACTGCCAAGCAGAAAACCACACCTCCACTAACAATGGCAGGGCAAGCTACTGCACATGAACAGGGAGCAAATTACACACTCACTAGCACTGATGAAGTTACCTAGTCGGGTAATAAAAAGTCTGCAAGCAAACACTCAAGCTCAGGGAGCTCCAAAGTCCCCATGAGGGATAATGTTTCTAACTATCAAATATTGCCCACAGGAAGATTTGGACTTTATTTATTTATTTATCAAATTTAGCTACCCACTCTCAGGGAGACTCAGGCTTACCATGCGATTGGTGGAAAAACAATGTTTAAAGCTCCTCATAGTACTATACTAAAGGCTAGTATTTTGTAATCAGGATGAAATTACAATCCTACTTTCCTCCCCAAATGTTTACAGCCAACGTTCTAAACTCTCTAATCCGCCCCCCCAAAAGATTAAGATAAACAAGGTTATAAAGATAAGTGATCCTCAACTTTTGTTTCCAAACAAGGGGGAAACTTTAGGAGGAATTTCCTTTTAAATAGCTCTCTACTATTGTGTGACTTCACCTAAACTAACAGCAAAAAGTGCTCATCTGTATTTGATTTTATAAAAGGTAGCATGCAGTTTCACAGCATTTATCCAAGTTGCACCAATGCTGATTGTAAGTGGATATACCGGTAGGTCTTTTCTATTTCTCAAATTGCAGAGGACAATGCAAACAAGTTAATCTTCTTTTGTCCCATGGATTCTACTAACAGCATCATTGCTTTCTTGCCGAACAAATTATGAGAAATAAAAAAAGGCCATTGCTTAATGCATTGTAACACCAGGATTCCATTGATGGAACACAAGAAAATCATTTTTTTTTTCTAGCTAATGCAAATAATTAGTGTTGGCATTGTATCATTGCCTGGGTCGCTTCTGGCATCATTCCATAGCAAGAATGAGACATCTCAAAATACTTTTAGTTAGAGTAAATGCAAAATTGTCTGAATGAAGAAAAATTGGCAGTAGCCTCTGCCAAGACTGTATGGGATAATAATCTCAAGTTGCAGGTAAAATATTTTAAAGGATTAAAAAGATTTCTAAAGATATGTATATTAAATGCTATATTAAAATATTCCATATCATAAGGCTCTTTAAAACATTTTTCCTTAGAAGCTGCTATTTTCTATACTTTAAGTTATTCACCTTTTATTTTTTGATATATACATTCCCACAATATAAGCAACCCCTTCTCCTGGCTGCCTGTTAAAGGAAAGATTCAATGGTATTTAGGTAGCCTTGTCTAGTTTTTGAGTTCTGCAATTACAAAGGGCCTCAGAGGATTAGGCTATTATTTGGCAATTAATAGGAAATATACCAACTAGCATGCATAGTTAAGTATAGCTCAAGACTGACCCAACATAAATACTAAAATATCATATCACAATTGAGTAATAGCTCACAGAAGAATAACGACACAGAATATGTATTACAACAGCAGTAGTTTTAATTTTGTAAAAAAAACAGGGGGACAATAAAACACAATTCACACATTATAGGTAGTCCTGGACTTACGATCACAATTGAGCCCAAAATCTATGTTGCTAAGTGAGACAGTTGTTAAGTGAATTTTGTCCCATTTGACGACCTTTCCTTGCCACAGTTGTTAAGTGAATCACTGCAGCTGTTAAGTTAATAACACAATTGACAAGTGAGTCTGCCTTCCCCGTTGACTTTGCTTTTTCAGAAGGTCACAAGTGGTGGATCACATGACCCCAGGACTCTGCAATTGTCATAAATATGAACCAGTTGCCAAGTGGTGGAATTTTCATCATGTGACCACCGGGATGCTGCAACAGTTGTAACTGTGAAAAACGGTCATAACTCACCTTTTTCAGTTGTAAAACTTTGAACAGTCACTAAATGAACTGTTGTAAGTCCAGGACTACCTGCACCTGCTAGGTTTTTGCATGAGATTCGTGCTATCTAAGTAATTAACAAACAAACAATCCTAACTTGACCGTATTACACAATTCTCCTACTATGAAGGCCTTGGGCTGTGCAATTTTTCTGATATATTTCAAATGTTATTAGGTTATGTATTGGTTGCATAAAACTTGGGTCATGCTACTATGATGCTTTATATTTCGCCCCCAACCATAACTAAAATAGGTATGATACTAGCCAGAAAAGTACATCACAAAGAAAAAAAAGCAGGAAATTGTTCTGCATTCTAGACAACAGAACAGGTATAAGGATAGAAGACACTGTCATGACGGCACCATTAACGTACACACTTCTGGATAAACTTTAGTTGACAAAAAAAAAATTAAAGTAGAATGGTATAGAAAAAAAAATATAGACACCAGGGATTGCCCTTAAGAGTGAATCTGCATGTGCATTTTGACAAATCTTTATATGTAATTTCAGGGGCTAATGATTATGTATGTGCAAGCAACATGGTGCAGCTTAACCATAGTGCAGCTTAACTGTGCTTTACTGAACTTGGCATTTCTTCAGAATGAAATGAGATTTGCATGCTTGCATGGAAGATACACATTTGAAAAGTCCCCTTATTGAAAAAAAAAATCCCTTGCTGGGTTAATAACAAGATTAGACTACTTATTTTCATTTGCAAGAAGTTCTTCTACAAAAGTAATATCCAATTTTATCACAAAGTGGTACAGAAAGCGTATACATGCCTTATAGCCGTGATGGCGAACCTATGGCACACGTGCCACAGGTGGCACGTGGAGCCATATCTGCCGGCACGTGAGCTGTTGCCCTAGCTCAGCTCCAGTGCGCATGTGCGTGCCAGCCAGCTGATTTTGGGCTCACGCAGACGCTCTGGGAGGGTGTTTCCGGCCTCCGGAGGGCCTCCAGGGGGACAGGGGAGGCCGTTTTCGCCCTCCCCAGGCTCCAGGGAAGCCTCTGGAGCCTGGGGAGGGAGAAAAACGGGCCTACCGGGCCCACCGGAAGTCGGGAAATGGGGGAACGGGGGGGTCATGCGTGCATGGGGGGCAGCGTGGGGGGGGGGTCGCACGTGCATGCACAGGGGGCAGGGCGCATTGGGGGGCATTGAATTATGGGTGTGGGCATGCATGCGCATGCAATAGTGCGCGCACGCTTTCGGCACCCGAGGAAAAAAAGGTTCGCCATCACTGCCTTATAGGAATGAAAATTAAGAGAAGCCCCACTGAATCAGCCCAAAACTCTCTCTAGTTCAATATTTGGTTTTCTTTACCGACCTGTTGACATCTACAGGGAAATCAGAAGACTGCAAATGATACTGAGAGGCTTACTGCCTGCAACACTACCAATAATATACAGGCCTCATGGTTGCTAGCTGTCAGTAGCTTTGTCCTCCATGAATTTTGCTTAATTTCCTTTTAAAGCTGTTCAATTTATTGGCCATCACGACATCTTATGACAAAAGTTTAATTAAGCATTGCGTGGATAAGTCTTGTATTCCTTATGAATCTCCTATCATGCATTATCATTAGATAACCCTAATGGTAATACTGAGTAAAGGAGAAAAACATCTTTATCCATTTTCTCAGCACCAGGCATAATTCTGCAAATCTATTGCCTCTAACTTGCCTTATTTCTAACCTTTAAATCCTCCCCAATGCTGAAACCTGTCTTCAGAGGGGAAGAGTCTCCACTGTCATTTGGGTAGCCCTTTTGGTTCTCTAATATTCAGAATGGTACGTGACTTCCAAATTTGGCTGCACCATAGATCAGTACAGGGATAATAATATTTTCAAGTCCTGTATTCATGATTCCAAACACAGGATTTTGTCATTTTCACATAAGCCAAAATGTTCACTGAGCTTCCCACACTGTACCACTTTGTTCTGGTGCAGGCTTAAAACCAAGAGTAAGAATACGCAAGAAAATGTTCCTCTTGAAACACTGCCCCTTGCAACTATGGTGATGGGACTGTTTTGTAAAATGGCACAAGTAAACTCACCCCCAGAAGCATTTTTTTAAAAAAAGACTACTTTTCTCCAAATGGTGTCTAGAACGCTTGTGGTGGAAGAGAGAAGAAATATACACGACGCAGACAGGACGAGGGAGCCAGCCTCAGACGCAGAGGCAGCACCCCCTGACTGAATCCATGTAATGACATTGACCTTAGCTTTGGATGCAGGGTCTCACTCTCTTGGCTGAAGGAACAGTGCAAGATAGCAGCCACTGCCAGGGCAGGCAAGAAGTTGTAATCTCCAAGGAAGGCAGAGGTTCCCCAGCCGGAGCTCATTCTGAGCAGACTGCATACCTGGAACACAGGCATAGCCATAGCCACGAACGAGGCTGTTCCTCCAAGAGGGAGGAAGAAGAAGAAAAGGAGGAGGAGGAAGCAAGAAGAGGGAAAAGCCAAACAGAAAAATAAAAATCATGTGATAGCTACAAGAGTTTCCCTTTAAAAAAAATCCAGATTTAGTTAACTCTATCCCATGACAAAAAGTGCATCATGGTGGATGAAGGGAAAGTGCAAGACCTGGTTTCCTAAATCAGCCTTCCCCAAATCATTGTTTCACTGAAGTGATGTGCCTGCAATGCCCAGAATTGAAATTTTAGCTGAGCATTTGGGGAGTGTTCAACTCAATGCTGTTGAGGGGACATCAGATTGGTGGATCTTTTCCTTAAAGGTTTCTTGTTCAGGAAAAGTATTGAGGCAAAGTGTTATTCATAAAACCTGAAAAGCATACTTAGGCCTCTGAAATACATACCTTTCGGAACACAAAGCATTCTTCGTTGTAAACAGGATTTAAGCCATTGTTCATCACCATCCGTGTTCGGAATTCCTTACGTATCGTGTCAGTGGGAAGGCCATACATATCCACCTCTACGTAAGTGCCAATTTTTTTGTCTGATAAAAATTGACCAGATATGACCTTGAAATGGAAGCATAAAAATGTTCAGTCCAATGAGAAATTTAATACATTCAAGTGTATATCAATGTTTAGTGTTATTCTTATACACACACACACACACACCGTATTTTCCCCGAAAATAAGACCTACCCCCAAAATAAGTCCTAGCCTGATTTTTTTGGGGTGGGCCTAATATACGCCCTACTCCAAAAATAAGCCCTAGTGAAAGGGGTGGGCATGGCCAGCACAGGAGGCAGCCCCTCCCATCCCCAGTCACATCATGGCTGCTGGGCCCCTTAACCGCGGCCCGCGGATCAGCTGATCCAGCGAGGGTCGGGAGTTCTGTCTCTCCGGCTGCCAGGAGATATTTCCAGCGCACTCTTGCTAGTCCCAGCCCTGCCCACGGCGCCAAGCAACCTTGCAGCCAAGGGCCCCTCTGTTCCGCAGCTCACCTTGTGCCTATGGATCAGGCGGCGAGCACGGTTTGCGCTCCGACAGGCCTGGAGCTCGGATGTTGCTTAGGCTGCTGCTACGATGAGGCAGAAAGCCATGTGGCCTGTCAGAATTGGCTCCCCCCCCCCCCGCCTCTACCCGGCTGCTGCTGCTTGAGAAAACGACAGGCAATTGTGGAAGATTGTGGGAAGCGTGTGCTTACGATAGAAGCAAATCCCAGCCTGTCCCTTTCAAGCGATCAAATGTCTGTGTGTGTGTGAGAATGGGAGAGAGAAAAAGAAATGACGGAGGGGTGTAACAAGAATTGCAGGCAACGCTGTTTGAAAGGGTTTCCTCTCTGCCGTTTCTCTTCTCTGCTCCACCCACCTGTTCGCCCACTGCACCTGGGCCTGCCGGGCACCATCCGCCCCAAACCAAGCGGCAGGGAGGCTTCGGGACAGCGCCCTTCTAGTGCCCGCCGCCATGGCAAAGGCGAAGCTGAAGCAGGCGGGGCCACACAGGGCTCCTCTGATGGCCTCCCCACCCCTGCCCCACTCGGGGACGGCCCATACACGAGGTGTGAGAACGAGTTGAGTTTGGCATTTCACCTTCCTGCCTTTTGCGAACTTTTGGCTGCATGCAACGAAAGCAGCAGAAGTCTTTCTCTCCCCCAAACTCCGCCAGAAATGAGTCTTTGTGAGACTCATCGTGCCGCCTCCACAGCCTCTTGGAGCAGGACCCTGCAAGTCTTGTTGTGGCATTGCGTGTGTGAACAGCAGCACTGCCGCGAGCTTCATACTGGCACAGCTGCCGTCCTGCTGCTCGCAGCTGCGCCGGTATGTCGAACCTCGCGGCGGTGCTGCCTGTCATGCGCGCATCTGGGTAGAGGTGGGTGGAGCCAATTCCAACGGGCCGCATGGCTGTCTGCCTCATCGTAGCAGCAGCCTAAGCAACACCTGAGCTCCAGGCCTGTCGGAGCGCAAACCATGCTTGCCACCGGCTCCATAGGCACAAGGTGAGCTGCGGAAGAGGGACCCTCGACTGCAAGGTTGCCTGGTGCCAAGGGCAGGGCTGGGGCTAGCAAGAGTGCGCTGGAAATATCTCCAGGCACCCGGAGAGACAGAATTCCTGGCCCTCGCTGGATCAGCTGATCTGCGGGCCACGGTTAAGGGGCCCAGCAGCCACAAGGTGACCGCACTCGCCGACTCCTGCATCTCAAAAAAAAATAAGACCTCCCCGAAAATAAGCCCAAGTGCTTATTTTCAAACCTAAAAGAAAATAAGACCCGGTCTTATTTTTGGGGAAACACGGTATATAAAACATGTCATACTTATTTCAATCATTTATGACCTGTAGCCCTTACTTTATATGTTAAAACAGCTTCAGGTATCAGAAGTAGCATATTTCAAACATTCCCTTTTCTAGGCTGCATAGTCCTAGATGCTTCCTACCTGCACCGAACAAGTTGCTGCAATAACACCATCCACAGGAGTCTCAGAAAAAGGGTCAAATGTCCGATCAGGACGCCGCATGAAATCTGGTTTAAGAAGATAACTTTAAAAAAAAAATCAAAACACACATTTAGATAAAACTACTTATGTTTCCTTTTAATCCCTTTTAAATTAAATGCCATTATTGTTATTAGTTGCCTTACAAATCATGCGTAGAAAGCATATAATCAGCTGAAAATAAATAAGCATGGAAAAGTATTGTTTTTGGAATGTATATTCAAGATAGAAAAATCTAAATTTTACTCACTGAGCGGTGAAAAACACCCCTACAGTAATCAGAATGAGATAATACATCACATGCATTCATCCCATCTGAAACATTTCCTTTAAGAAATTATTAAATCAACTTACACATTGTCAAAATCTTGTCATATGCTAAATACTGTAAGCATACGACAAGATTTTCTACTCAACATTTGGCTGAACAATTTAACCACTTCAATACGGTATCTATTTTTCCTGCTACACATCGTTGGGTTGGGTTGGGTCTTTCACAGTACATCCACATGTCCATATAAGTCATCTGTGGCCATTTCCCAGTCTAGAGAATTTTAAAACTAGAATCTATTTCAGGATCAGTTGGTTTTCCCTCCCTTTTTTGACATGAAAAAAAGCATGCAGTAAAACTTTTCCAGCCACCGGAACTGCCAAATGAGTCTTTTGTGGTGATGAGAACCCCAACTCAGTGAAAATTCTATTCACCATGACAATGATAATCACTTTGACAACCACATTTGTGATTGTGACAATAATAATCACAAACCCAATGTCTTTTGGGACACAAAAGACTTGGTTGAAATGAAGTCTAGCCATTTTGACCAAGGCCTAATTTTTTCTTTAGTCTGGATAAGGTGGATGATTCTAACCTGCCCTGCTCTGATTCAAAAGTTCAGTGCAAACTTCTGATTGTGGAATTCTGTTGCATAGCAAATGACAAAAACAAAAACAAACAAACAAACAAACAAAAAACCAGCAGCTGCATCAAAAGGAAACAAAGGTAACTCCTTAATATTCATAGGGATTGTGTTCCAGTATAAGTTCCAGTTTCTGGTCTGGTTAGTTTACAGTCATTCTTTTCCTTCTTCCTTCTTTCCTTTTCTTACCATAGTGTATAAAAGGGATTTGTTGTATATATACTAAACTCAGTGGGAAAATCTCATGCCAAGAATATGAGTCCCAATTCATAGTTCATTTCCATAGTTCTTCACAAATTCACGATTATTTCCAATTCCTCCCTTATTTTTCCCCCACATCCATATATAAAGATGCACAATCAAAAATGGAATGTACACCCATAAAGTGATACACACAGAATTTGCAATGAGGCAATGAAGAAACCTATTTAATTATTCATAATTATTTATCAAACTTAGAGAGCAGCCATATCACTCTCGGAGTTTAGCTCTGATAAACTTCCAAGTAAGCTTCTATGTTGCCTTCTTTAATTTACAGGTGGGGCATTAACTTTTTTATTAATCAGTGAAGAAATTAGCACACAAAGTTATGTATTTCAAGAATGTTACATTAAAAACTGTTGCTCAGAATTATCAGCATGAACTCTTCTGTCCTTCCCACTTAGTTATATTTCAGACTTGGGATCCCTTTCCAAAAGTTACAAAGGGCAAAGTTATATTACATCTTGTATTTCTTTTCAAAGGTTTTAATATTCTATATACCACAAACCTCTTAAGTCATATTTTCAAGAAGTTTCAATTAAATAAATAAACTGGGATAGAAGATACCAGAGGAAATCTGAAATGTCCTACTCATAAGAAAATATCTAAAGTTTTTAAATGTACATCCCTGGGAATGCTGCAGCAGAAAATATGGTCATATGATAAAGACACTTGATCTTCAAGAGAAATTGCATGTCTTTGGGGTGAATTGAATAACTTTGTGCCCAAATGGCACCTATCTAGGATTATACAAGTTATTCTGCCAGCACTTAGTTGGGAGTTGTTGCGATTCAAAACTAGTTCAACTTTTGTATAGCAATTGATAGCAGATAAATCTTGCAGACAAAAGCTGCTTAATAAAAAAAAAATCTTAAGGAAAACTGATTTGTATTCCAAATCCCAAACCTTTGCATTTTAGGTGATCATCCTCAGCTGGGAACAATGGGGACTATTAGCCAAATAAGGGGGAGAGGTTGCCTGCTTAAGCAGATGAGAAATTAAATTACTAGTAACAGGAAAAGCCTCCACATTCCAAATTGCCTGAATTTAGATTTCTAAATCTAAATTTGCTCTGATTTTCTATTCATAACAACATTTAATCTATTCATGAGTTTAAAAAAAATCAAAGCTGCCTAGCAAATTTAGATTTAGAAATTTAAATGTGGGCTTTTTGGAATGTGGACATTCTACTATCTTGTACCTTAGCCATTTATTTCCAAAATGTGGTTCCTCTCTTGCTCCTCCACTTCAGAGACAGATCTCCCAGATTCTTTCATAAAGTATAACATCAGGCTGAATTTCTACGGCCTGTATTTCATTTACAGCACATAATTAAAAGTGACATTGTTCTATATAATGGCAGCTGTTAAATATTGTTACTTACCCACAAGACCCATTATACTCAAATTTCCCCTGATTCAACTGCATTGCTAGATCTGTGAAGAGGTAAAAAAATAGTTTAAATCTTATTACTGAGCAATACCTATCTGGATATTCTTTTTAAACTAAAAAAACACACACCACAATTTATCCTGGATAGCCAGTTTAGTTAAAATGATAATCCGCATTCCTTGAAAGTAAAGCAAAGAATGTTTATTACTTCAGTAGAAAAATGTAAACTATATTCATTATATGTTCCTGCTCTTTCAATTTTTTTTTGTGAAATATGAAATTCTAAAAGGGTGTAATTAAAAGACTGCATCCTTTTTTCTATCATCTCTATCTCTCCACTCTGAAGATACGGGTTTATTAAGTGAACAGTAACATCCTAAAGACTAGGACAATGGTCAATAGTGGACATGGTTGGTCATAATGGACTACAATATTGGATTAGCAATCCCTACATGTCTGATAATTATTTTCCAATAAGGAGCAATATTGCTCAGTGATAGAACTTGATAGACCTCAAACCATCTCCCATACAGTGATAGTTAACATGGTTACTTTGCTGATTCTTCAGTGGATTCTAAATATCAACCCATAGATGTTTTGTTGGAACCAAGTCCCGAGGATGTATTTTCTATTGTCCTTCATGACAAACAACAAGCAACAGCACACCTTTAACTCAAAAAGTGACACCTATTAATGTGATAATTTCTGCTTTGTGGAGAAGCAACTGGCTTCCATACTAGCTAGTTAATCACCATTATTTCACTCACTAGAAAGAAAAGAAACAAGTTCTCTGGCTCAACATAATGTAACGTTTTAAATGTAGTTCCTGGTATTGTCCCTTATATTTTTACTCAGAAAGTATTCCTAGAATTTTCATCCATCCATATCTATATCTATAATCTGTTGTGCAGTTTTATGCTGATGTACGAAGACATGCAGAAAATGGTGCATATATGTTTTACTGCTTTCAATCTAATTATCTGCCTAGCTAGACATAGATTCTTATATTTAACCATGTGAATGAATCCTCTAGCAATGCCAGGAGCAAAAATCACAGCATCTGGCAGAGAGCTCCTACTCAAGCTGCCATTCTCTGAGATATAGTCGGTGGTTAGGTCGGCTTACCTGGGGTCTGATAGTTAAGGGAGACCATCTGGCATCCAGCGTTCCAGAAAATTTGAGGCATGTAATTGCTGGAATCCACTCTGCCTCCCTTTGGGTATATCCGACTCATTTGCCGTTTATTGTAGCTGTATTATTGGTCAAGAAAATTGGAATAACCAAACAACCAAGAGGTAAAATGATCCTATCTTCACATCTTAATTTTTAAATGTTTTAATTCATGAGGCATTTTTCACAAAGTACATACTATACTGTGTTTTATTAAGGTACTGTGTGTTGTTAGTTGCAGTCGCCTCCTTGTTTCTTAAGACTAAAGAGCCTCATTATAGCTGCCTCAGTGCAAGGATACTTCACAAATTCAATTGCGTGGGTCTTCAAATAACCCAACCCGACAGACTCATTAAAAGAGGACATGTTGTAGTGAATATTGCGTTCTAGAAAGAAAACCATAAAATCTGTTTTGTAAAATTTTCAGAATGAAAAATTGGTTAGGAGAGTATTAAAATATTACATTAAAAAACATATTTATTACAGAAATGAAATTGAACTTCAGGATAAAGATATGCCCAACAAAGAAATTATAGAAATCCACATAAAGTATACATGTGGAATAACAATATTTATCTCCTAGAACTGACAGCCAGATTAATTGGAACGAGAAATGAGGCAGAAATGATGAATTAAGCTCAAGAAGTAGAAGAGCATAATTTTTTTTAAAAAAATGTTTTTAAGTCAGAAAAAGAATAAACATTGCAAATAAACTTCAGATACCTAGGATAATCATATTTAATGGAAGAGAGAAAAGCAGAAAACCAAAATCAAGCCAAAAGAATAAAGTAATCTGTTCCAAGCAAACTCTTTTTAGTTGGGCACCAATGCTGGTTAACTTTCTCTTTGTAATCTGCTGCCCCCAAGTGGAGAAAGGATAACACTAAACACTAGGAAACGTGTTACCTTACAAGCCATGCATGAAATAATATACAGTAATGAGGAAGAACACAGGTAGCCCTCGACTTACAACAGTTCATTTAGTGACCGTTTGAAGTTACAACAGCGCTGAAAAAGTGACTTATGACTTTTCCCACACGACCGCTGCAGCATCCCCATGGTCACGTGATCAAAATTCAGATGCTTGGCAACTGACTCATATTTATGACGGTTGCAGTGTCCCAGGGTCATGTGGTCACCTTTTGCGACCTCCTGACAAGCAAAGTCAGTGGGGAAGCCAGATTCGCTTAACAACCATGTTACTAACTCAACAACTGCAGTGATTCACTTAACAACAGTGGCAAGAAAGGTTGTAAAATGGGGCAAAACTCACTTAACAAATGTTTCACTTGAGCAGCAGAAATTTTGGGCTCCATTGGGGTCGTACGTTGAGGACTACCTGTAAAAATAACTACTGGTACGGCAATAAGGAAAAAACAAAACCCCTATTTTTAAAAAAATCTTTTAAAGTTACCTTCTGCTACACTGAAACCTTGAAATTTAACAGGCTGAGCGTAGTTGATCAATGTTGATAAGTACGGGTGTATATTAGTTGTGGCACCTACATATTTATAAGAAGCCATCCATGCTTGTTCATCTTCTGCAGTTATCACACCCTGAAAGTATATTGAAACAAACACATCCATTGGTGGTAGCATCTCTGGGTTCAAGTGGGAATGATTGGAAAGAAGAGGCAGTCAGAATGAGAATGGCATAGAAGAATCCTATTTTATTTATTTTTTTGTCAGTGCATGCACATGTCTACCTGTAATGAAGAAAGATATGGGTTGGGTGTTCAAATAAATATACTGTTGTGTAGGGCAACATATTTTTTTAAAAATTATCGGCAACATTTATTATTATGCATCCTTGACATGCTTGGTTGGGTAAATAAAGCAAAAAGGAGGAAAAGATGGAGCATAACTCTCAGGAGAAGAAAGGGACAATGTTAACTAATGACGCATTTTTAAAATGCAGATCAGCATTTGATTCAAAGCCTACTTTTAATTTTAATCAGGAAGGGGGGGGGAAAGTGAAGAAACCCCAGAGATATCGAAACAGGCTTAAACCGAAATGTCCTCTGCAATTTTGCCTGTATTTATTTATGCAGCAGGACATTATTACTTGGGCACATATTCCAGGGAGGCACATGCTTTCCCATAAGAGAGAGCTTTCTTCCAGCCAAGAATATGGAATGCTGGCCATTCTTTAAGACTATTACCCCTGGCATCTAATGGTGGCCACTTCTTCTCCTCCTCCTCCTCCTCCTTCTCCTCAGATTAGGAGAATAATATAGAAAAGCGCAGAAACCATGATCTACCACTTTCCACCAGCTTGAACAAAGAGAAATAGAAGGGCACATGCACTATGCTCTTCTAAGACAGTCTTCTTCAACAAGCTTCTTCAAGTCTCCTTCTGAGAGACTTCAGCTCTCAGAATTCTCCAGATATTTCGGAGATTCTGCATGTATCCGAAGAAGTCTATGTAACAGACTTTTTACCACCAAAATAGTAGAGGAGATTCTGCTTTCACTGTCCCAAGAGTTATTACTCTATATTCTGAAGAACAATTGCTGTTGCTTCCTATGATAATGAAAGAGGACATTTTCTCCATTCATGAAAGTATAGCTGGATTTACATAGCAGAACTCCGAACAATGGGTAGAATGGGTATAAGTAAGATATTGACACAGCAAGAACAGAAGCTGTGTCAATGTCTTGCTTATATTACAGATATATTACAATATAATACCATACACAACCTTCATATCTCGGCTTAACAAGGGTTGGATTCACAAAATTTTAGCAACTCGCAAATGTAACCTTACAGGGGGGTTTGCGTAAGTATTTGCAGAAATGTTCAGGTTATGAAATAATCCAGGAAGGGTTGATACTCTTGCATATGCAAGAGGTGATGTAACTTGACATGCTTTTTTTTAAACATGCAAGGAATGAGAGAAACGCAGATGATGGGTGTTGATTTCCTCATATGAATCAGTACGTCTGAAACCAATTGACTGATCCCTCAATGTTAATAGCCAGCAAAAAATAAATACATAAATAAATAAAAACAAACAAACAAACAAACAAACAGCAATCTCCATAGACAACTTTAATTTTGTAAGATGCCCAGAACCATGGCATATATAGATGGGCAACTATATAAATTTAATCATCAATAAATACTGTTAACTTGCCCATTTCATAATTCAAAGATGGAAACAATCTGGAAGCTTTTTCACAATAAATGTTATAGACATATTCCATGATGAATTCTACCTCTTAAGTTCTTCAGATAAAGATAGTTTTAAGCAGCAACAATTTTGTCTCCAATTCACTCTACCTCCCCCAATTACAATTTTAATAGTCCAAAATTTTGCCTTACTTTCCCTAATAAAATATGTTTTCAAAAAATATCATAAAGTTGCTATTGAATATTTTTGCCCAGAGATAATAAATGAGTAGCAAATGAGAACTCTATCCTCTGTCAGAAGAATAATTACATATATGTGATATTTTTATTGCAAGGGAAAAGACAGTGATCAAAGCCCATAAAACAAACTGAAATCTGTTCATCAGCCCATATTCTTCCAGGTAGGTGAAATATACAATGAAAAAAAACCAAGCTTTCACATTTTTATATCACAATTTTTCCAGATATTTCTCCTGGTTCACAATCAGATATCTGCATGCCTTTATGCCCCTTGAAATGATACAAATCCAGGCCATGGAAGGTCAGTCTTTTCTTACAAAACAAGGACACTAATGCTGGCCTATTGCTAGGCCAGTTAAAGGACACCAGAGTTGTAAAGTCAACTGCCTATGTAAAACAGGCACCGCTCCATAAAAGAGGGGAAGAAATACTCTGTAGGCCCAGGAGTCAAAATATTGGAAGAGAAGACAAATATGGAGAAGAGGAATGGGGGGGGGGAAGAGATCCAAGTGAAGCATTTTCAGAAGAACATTTCACATGCAATCCCACCCAAAGTAAAGGAAAAGAAAAATAATGCGAAAGTAGAAGGGAACATGGATAAATGAAAGGGGAGCCAGACTGACTGATTGCTGTATGTCTATGTAGACACCTATATAGCTGAGACACCAAACTCATGCAGGCCTTCCATCATCCAGGAACCTTTTATGTTGGAGTGCAGGTAAGGGCAGGTATTACGACTTCCTCTACTCTCTAAAGAAAAAGATACTGCAATACAGCTACTGAATCTTTAATACTAGCCAAATAAAGAGGTAATGATGCAGTGCATTAAAAATACAGTTTACAAAGCAGTTTTATTAAAAACAGAAAACTAAAAATGTAGAAGCTATGAAAAATATCTCATGGGTCACCTTTTTATTGTTTTCTTGTTCAGAATCGTCCACAGCCTATATGGGGAAAAATATAGATATTATCCAAAGTTGTTGCAAAATCACATACTCAAAACTCAAATGCAGAGAGAGGGAATACTTTGGGCAGGTCTGTTAAATATATCCTTTCCACTGTTTGTATGCAGTTGCCATTTCTATTCAAAAACAACATGGTTGATAAGATGCCAAAGCGAAGACCTGATCAGAAAGGAGGGAAAAAAGGGAAGTCCTTGATCAGGAATTATGATGTGGTTGGGAGTCCAGTCTAGATAATGATACTTCTGGATTTAAAACAAGTGAACTGAAGTTGCTCAGTGCTTATTTTTAAAAGACCTGTTACTGGTGGGAGAAAAAAAATCTTGTTTGCTCAGGGGATTGATTTGCTGAATTTATAGAGCCGAGGTGGCGCGGTGGTTAGAGTGCAGTGCTGCAGGCTACTTCAGCTGACTGCTAGCTGCAGTTCGGCAGTTCAAATCTCACCGGCTCAAGGTTGACTCAGCCTTCCATCCTTCCGAGGTGGGTAAAATGAGGACCCAGATTGTTGGGGGCAATATGCTGACTCTGTGAGCCGCTTAGAGAGGGCTGTAAAGCACTGTAAAGCGGTATATAAGTCTAAGTGCTATTGCTATTGCTATATCCCACTGCAATCAATTGTCATGATTCTAAAATTGATCAATATTGAGTTCTGCATGTTGGGTAAATGGATACTGAAAATACATACAATTCTATCTTTGATATTAACAATGAAAAACCTGAGGTAACACTGCAAGATGCTTTTTTGTTTACATACCACATAACTGGATTCTGAAAGCAAACCAGTCAGCCCATATTACAATGAAGCACATAGTGACTAAATGGAGGGAAGTAGCCAGAGGTGGGTTTCAGCAGGTTCTGACCAGTTCTGGAGAACCGGTAGCGGAAAGTTTGAGTAGTTCGGAGAACCGGTAAATACCACCTCTGACTGGCCCCGCCTCCATCTATTCTCTGCCTCCCAAGTCCCAGCTGATCGGGAGGAAATGGGGATTTTGCAGTAACCTTCCCCTGCCATGCCCACCAAGCCATGCCATGCCCACCAAGCCACGCCCCCAAACCGGTAGTAAAAAAAATTGAAACCCACCACTGGAAGTAGCTCATTAAGTAACTAGAAACATACTATGACATAAGGGGATCTTAATTATATCAAAGTTGAAATTCCAAAGGAAACAAAGAAAAAGCAACTGAGATATTAGAACTTTTGAACAAGCAACCCAAGAGGTTGTTTTTTTAAAGTTGGACAAAAGCCAGCTGGCAACAAGCAAATATTCTGCTTGGACAGCTCCCCAGATAAAACCCAGAAAACATCTATATAGGAAGGAAGATGCCAGAATTCCAGCAGGAGCAAAGTTATAAAGTAGTTCAGAATTAAAATGTTTCCCTGGGCGAGCAGAATTTGATGTGTTTGCTGTTGGAATACTGTTAACAAAGAGCATTCTACAAAAAAAAAATTAGATATCCAATGGAATGTTTTGTTAACAAAGAATCTCTGGTCCTTAGATGGAAGAGGAAGCTGTCCCAGTCTCAGACAGAATTATTACTTCTTCTTTCTTCCAGTCTTCTATATAGTCTCCTACTATTATCTCAAATTTGGCCCTTTAGATTGTTTCTTTTGCTATTTTTCAGACACTTGCTTTTTACGGTCTAGGACAACTTGCCACAGCCAACTTGCCATGGTCAACTCACCATGGGCCAACTCGTCACCGCCAACTCGCCTCAGGACAAAGGTGAGTGGTCCCATTCCATGCTTTTTACTACTTCCAGTATCAGTGAGAAATTATTCAGTACAGGCACCAATTACTCAAGAGACAATAAACTCCTAGCACTTTAGTCCTTCAGCAGTAACTATCAAAGAAGAAAGTCAGGTCTTGCCTTTGTAACTTTAATTCAAATTATATGTATGAAGGCTGTACAATATCTTCTAGGATTGGCATGCAGCCTTTTATTGAAAAAACAATAATATGATTTGGGATGCTCTGCATGGTATTTTCTGAGGACCAACTCGTGATATATCAGAATACAATATGGCCTGGATAAATTGACACTGCTTGTTATTTAAAATTAAGTTCTAAAATGTCATACACATTTTTCTAACCTACAACATGTTCTCTTGGCTGTCTCTAAACCTTTTAATTAAATATATGTGAAAAAAGCTGTCTTACCTTTTTAATGTGATTAGCTACAGTTTCTTTTTGGCTCAGGTCATCTGCAGAAAGCTCACTTCCAAATTTATACTCTGGATGTGCTTCCTCTTCTTGTTCCCCTATGTAGCAACACGGTACAAAAGGGAATAAAATGATAAAATAACTACCAAAAAACAAAACAAAACCAAGCAGTAAACCAAAGATATCAAACCAAAGGCAACAGAAAGGTTCCTTAACTATTAGCCTTCATTCATTAAGGGAGATCATGCTCCACTTCATGCAAATCCAATGACAGTTAAAACATGATTCAACCTTCTGTATTAAAGGTTCATCCTCAATTTTCTCCTATAGCTCTTCATAAATTAACCACCCGTAATTAGTTTGTTAACTGATAGATGACAAAGAGGCAGAGAATAATTCACAGGAGGACAGATGGTATACTGTTAACTAAGGGCTTGGCAACTGGATGAATCCCAGTTTTATTTTGTTTTCTAATGTTAAATTTAAGTTGTCCCATTCATAACTTACTTTAAAGCCAACTCAATACTTTTCATAAACAAGTTTCTTTCCCTTCAATCTATCCGCTCTCAACCTATCTAGTTTGAAAACTATGTTCAGTTGTAATTTATCAAACCTGAAGCTGAGAAGGGCATCAAGGGCTACAGAAAAAGCTTTGGGAGGCATAGGGGTATGATGTCTGTTCTACAGATGTTGCCCCTTATTACAGCCTGTACTTCCTGCACATAATCTTAAATTCAGAACCCAAAGATAAATGTACAAGTGACTGCTATAAGAAAACAATAAATATAAGCTGTCAAGTCAAAGGGCTCATTCTAAGGCAGGGGTGGGGAATAATGACCCTTTTATGACTTGTGGACTTCAACTCCCAGAATTCCTGAGTCAGTTATCCTATGCTGGCTCAGGAATTCTGGGAATTGAAATCCACAAGTCATAAAGGGGCTATCATTCCCCATCCATTCTAAGGCAACAAATCCAGCATGCTATCACCTGATACACTGCAAACATCAGCAAGAGGAACTTAAAAATATGACAAGTAAAAAAAAAATCGCTTTACCACTTTCTATCTCTTCTTCATTATCATCTTCCAAGATGCTGACAGGAGCAGCCGTTTCACCAGCTTCCATCATACTTTTCAAAGTTTCAAGCTGTTCTATTTAAAAGAAACGTGTACATATCCATACAAACGCCCCCACAAAATTTTATAATCCAATTATGGAAAATAATTCAGGTAAAACTTGGTTTGGAAGGACACATGACTAATCCCAAAAATGTACTTATACAAGAAGAAATGGATGTGTATGGCAATATGATCCCTTTTTACCCAGGTTACACGGTGCTGTAACATGTAATTGTATTATTTTTTGCTTGATAGCATTGCACAGACATAGCAATTCCCTAATGGCAGAAACCAGATATAGCAGGGGTGTCAAACACAAGGCCCATGGGCCGGATCCGGTCTGTGATGTGGTCGGATCTGGCCCACAGGGCTGTCCTGGAAAATGTAAGGGGCCGGCCCGCGTCGCTTTGGCCAGGTCTACCCAATGCGAAGAGGAAACATCGGGCCAGCGTGGCTTCGGCCCGGTCTACCCAGTGCGAAGAGGAAACATGCCAGCAGTTTGGGGAGTGGTGTCAAGCTGGCCACACCCACCCAGTCGGCCACACCCACCCAGTTGGCCATGCCCATCCGGGCCCCCCAGGTCAACCACAAGCCCTGATGCGGCTCTCAATGAAATTGAGTTTGACACCCCTGAGAGATAGGTTTTCATGGTCAAAATGACTTGTATACCCCTAAACTGGGGCCATCTTAAGAATCAAAGGTCAAGAGGAGTATTAATAATCTTAGCTGGTTTTAATTATTATAATCAATATAGCCAATTCACAGGTGTGCAGGATTGCAGTCATTCTACAAAACGTAATGACTTACTATAGTGCCACCACTATGGCTGAGAGCCAGCATGGTATCATGGTTAAGGTGATGGACTAGAAGCAGAAAGTTCTACTCCTCTCTCAGGCATGAAATCCAGCTAGGTGGCCTGGGGTCAGTCACTTTCTCTCAGCCCAAACTTGCAATAGGTTCTCTCAGCCCAAACCTGAGACAGCTGACAGCTGAAACAAAGCCCTTTGTTGCAAAGACCCATTGATAAGCTTCAGTGTAAGAACTGCAAACACAAAGTACGGGTAGTCCTTGACTTACAACCATTCATTTAATGACTGTTCAAAGTTACAATGGCACTGAAAAAGTGACATGACTATTTTTCACACTTTATTTCAATAGTTGGCTATGAGTTATCTGAATGGCCAATTCTCTAACAGTATTAGAAGGTCAGTGTTTTCTTACAGGCCTAGAGATACACTTTCTCTGTGATGACACCTGCCCTATGGAGCAGCTTTCCCCTAAGAACTGGAGGCTCTTTTGTCCTCCAATGAAGACCTGGCTTTTCCCCAGATGTCAGGCCAAGATGCTAGATGAGTTCAGTATAAGTATGGTTTGTGGTTTGAGTTTGTTATTTCAGTTATTGTATTACTATTATGTTGGGGGTGGTTTTTTGCTTTGTTTATGGAAGTTTTAATTTAGTGCTCTATAGTAAATTGGATTTTAGCCAACGAGAGTTATATATGTAAGATGGGCAGGCATATACATTTTATAAATATATACATACAAATAGGCTACAGCAACTTTGCTCCAGAGGAATTGGGATTCTAACTTTCAACCTTGCCAATAAGCATAATGGCCATATTTACTGAAAGCAAAAAAAACCCAACCCCTCAATACATCTAGTGATAGTAAGGTAAAAGCAAAAACTTTGACCCTAAAATGTAGAAGATGCCCTTTCAAGATTTCACAAATAGTTTGCAGTGCAGCAAAGTGCTATTATTAGGAAACAATGGAGGTTACCAGCACACAATTTAAGCAATAGTGCTTTTTCATTTAGACATTAGGTGTTTTAAATGCACTTTACTTACTTTTTTCCACTTCTGGTTTCAACCTTTTGTTTTTAATAAGAATCTTTTTTCTCAGATCATTTGGGGCGGGCAAGGACCTTCCTGGTTCGAGCTGAAAGGCAAAAAAGGCATAATTAGGAAATACACTCCCTGCTGCCTTTTGTTCCTGCTTTCCTCACAATTATTATGGTGGTGGCAATTATGCACACACGCAGACAGGAAGAACAGTAATTTGTGGCTTGCAGAACGCCTGTTAGAAATACATTCCTCCCTTTAAAACTGGATATTGTAAGACACCTAGGAAATTATCTTCTTGCATTTGACAACTTAGGTTATTATGCTTCAGGTCTCATGTACACCCCAGCAGTTTTCCAAATGACAAACTAAAATAAAACTGCTTTGAATTAAAAATGCCTCTAGGAAGCAGTGGTCATAAGCGGGTTTTGCTAGCCTTTAATATGCTTTGTCTGATCTACTCTACAGATCCTACAACAACGCATTGCGTTGGACTTAATCCATATTAAGTCGTCGTTCCCTCTGTATCCCATTTCCTCTCCTTCCAGCTTCACTTGGCTTCTTCAACACTTGTTCCCCCTTCTGAATTTTTTATAGCAAGTTTTCTTGCACTTTTGCAAATTTTTGTGATTCTTCCAATCAGGTAATAGCTTTTTCCTCATTCTAGCTTATATATCGATGGCAAACATGGACAGGGTAAATATAGAATACTGCAGGTGGTCCTCGACTTACAACAGTTTGTTTAGTCACCGTTGAAAGTTACAACAGCACTGAGAAAAGTAACTTATGACCATTTTTCACACTTGCGACCGTTGCAGCATCCCCGTGATCATGTGATCAAAATTTGGATGCTTGACAACTGACTCACATTTATGACAGTGGCATATGAACAGCTTTTGTGACCCCCTGACAAGCAAAGTCAATGGGGAAGCCAGATTCACTTAACCGTGTTACTAATTTAACAACTGCAATGATTCACTTAACAACTGTGGCTAGAAAGGTCGTAAAATGGGGCAAAACTCACTTAACAAATGTCTCACTTAACAACATAAATTTTGGGCTCAACTGTGGTCGTAAGTCGAGGACTACCTGTATACCTTACTCATATTGCATCTCAATAAAGGAGGACTATCCCAGGACATCTAGTTTACCCAGAATACTGGGAATTTTTTGGATTAGGTTGCATCCAGTCTTGGCTAAGTGCCAGAGATTTTAGCATTTAAGTGTCATGTGGATCAATCACAGGCATTACCATAAATGAACAGTTAAAGAGGTGAAGATATGGCATTTTTTGCTGTTTATTTTAACTGAATGCCTTAGAAAAATGTGTGTGAATATGTGTAAACATATTAAGCAACTGGATGAATAAAACTGCATATGAGGCAAAATCTGCAGAAATGTATATTTTAAATGAAATTTGCCCTTTTGCACGAACTTCTTTCTAAAAAATTGCAAAGCATTGCAAAAACAGAACAGCTTTTAAGATGGGAAAAGTGAGAAACTTAGAAAAATCAAACTACAAAGATTTACTGAGGCCTATGAGAAAGAATAAATTTACAATAACTACCAGTGAAAACATACATACAGAAGACATGTTCCCCACCCCATCAAAACCATCAAACTGTGTTTTGAACATTACACAGGAAGAGATAGTCTGTTTTAAAATACCACTGATAATTGGAAAACACATGTAAAAATAGGTATTCCCTGAAGCACTTCTTTATAAGGCAGGAAGGCGAGAGCTTCTATAAATATCTAGGAATGATGAATTTCAAATATGAAATGCTGACAAAGCAAAGGAGTTTGGGTTATGAAACAGTAGATGTTACCTGAAATCTGATTAAGAAACTCTGAGCTCTAGAAAAATATGTGAGGACACTGAAGTGGCAAAAAAACCCCACCAGCAACAGAATTCAAAGTCTCTCTCATGCCAAATGGTATGTTACCCAGTCACTGTGAGTGCATCACACTTACCATCCAATTTCCAAACATTTCTACAAGAATACTTAAATATAACAGTTGGAGACTCTTACTGGATGTGTTTCTAGTGGCTGCTTTAAGAGAAGATCTCCAAAAATATCTTCACAGTATTTTGACATTTTGTATTGTTGGTATTTGCTGGAAAAGAAGTATTATTGTTAATCAATCAAAAATATAAAACTGAACAGAAATTGAAATATGTAATGTCTTTCAACTGCATTAGATTGTTACTACATTACGGTTTAAAACAGTTATATGTCATATACAGTTATATACAGTTATATACAGTTAACAGTTATATACAGTTTACAGTTATATGGTAAAACAAGTTACATATAACATTTGTAATGGCAGAAAAAATTTAAGAGTGAGTTCAAATTTATCAGTGACTAGAATTACTTCATTAGTAATTGTGTTCCTACTTTGAATTTTAACATAAATTCCCTTTCACTACAATTAAATACAGTATGGAAGATCTTTACCACTTCATAACATACCTGCAGTGATTTTCAAAGGACAAGATGACAGGATACTCAGATGTTACAAAGGCTGTTTCCTTAATGGCTTGAATCACATCCTTTAAAAATACAGCAAAGTAGTTTTGTGTACATTACAAAATAAATTCAGCTGCATTCTTGAGCGTACCAAAAAACAGGAGAAATGCCTCATTCAACATGGACGTGCATATATAGTACACATGTTCACAGAGAAAGTAAGATCTTAATCTTTTCGTTGGGGCTCTGCATCATACAAACTGGATGTCATGTTTCACAAAATTCTCCATATTTCTGAACCTGGTTGAGGTATGGTGTTCAGGCCAGTCCTGTCATTAGGCCAGGTAAAGCAGCCATCTCAGATAAAAGATGCCAGAAGACAATGGTGGATCTCCCAGAGCTTTACTGAGCTTTCACACCAATACTGGCTTTAATGCCTGCCTTCTGCTACATAAGCAATTGTTGCTCTCAAATACAGTAGGGAAGTATCCTATCACCAATGTTGAAATAAGTGTCAAGAGGCAAGACATCTGAATATTCAATATGAAATATGGAGAGGGCTGATGATGGCATGTCACAAATGTTTTGATCCATATTGGCCTATCTAGGCCAAATATTCCTTATTCGTAGAAGACGTTTTTATCTTCCCTTTTCATTGACAAGCAAGAATAATGTCAAACCTAACAAAATCATAATGAATTTTATACTGTAGAATAAATAATATTTCAAACATGAGCAACGTTATCATGGGGGAGCGAGAGAAGATTTAGCTTAGGTTTAAAAAAATACTGAAGAGGATGTTTGCAGGTGAATCTGTGGCAAATTTACAAGAAAATAAAAATCACATAGGAACTGGTTACCTTGAACAGAATATCTGTACACATGGCCTTTCCATGTGTTATTATTGGTTCTTGATCTTCCCCTTTTCCATCCCAGCAGTCAAGTTCGATACACCTAGAAGTCAAAGAGAAAGAAAGATGGAATACTGTAGTCACAACAGTCAAGTTATAAAGAACAATATAGTTCTACTCAAATTATTGGTAAATACTCATTTTAAATATGCTATAGTTTTGCACATCATCTGAAAGAAAGGGATTAAGAAATGCAAATATATTTTCTTAGTTGGACTTGCAGTTTCATCAGATTTAATTTGCAGGTAATTAAAATAGTTTATATGTACAAAAATGAAATACATATGACTTCAGTATAATTTATTATTTGCTGGTAACCTATAATCAAAGGAATCAGCATTCAGATTGTTTTTTAAAAAAACCTAATCCTTATTGTGCTTTGTTTGTCCCATAATTTCTTTCAAGATATTGAGATATATTTCTAGAAATCCTATTAATAGGTTTGCAATATATATATGCATGCAGATTCCCTCAATCATCAAATCTGATGGCAAATTAAATTTACTGAATTAGAGTTTTAGCCTCCCTTAAACACATCTCACCTGCATCCAGCCAAGAGGACTTGTCTGTACATCTCCACTGATGACTTTCCACCAAACTGCCTTCCTGTGAGATATGTGTTGTGGGAAGAGCTAATAAAATAGTGAGCCAGAGGTTGTTCCATCTCTTGATAGAGCTCTAAACGGTCTAGGAAGACAGGGGCATTCTCATCTGACATTAAGTACCGGCAAAACCCATCACTTGACATGACACCTGAAATGAACAATGCACAATGTTAGAATGCAGGCTTTATCATTATTCTAAAACTGGGCTCCTAGTTCATTCCCTTAATCTGAGATGGCAATTTGATGAAGAAGACAAGTGGAGGGTTTCTTGATTCCTGATTTTGTTATAAAGGGTATCCAGCCTTTCCTAGACATAGGACCAGATTCTAAAAGAGAGTTACTCAAAGACAGTTTTCCTATTTAAAGAGGCAAAATACATAGAGGATGTCCCAGGATTATGGGACGAACCAGTCCATCTCCATTTGCCTCTATTTTTAAGGAAAAGCCCCCTGGCCAAGAAATGTTTGATCAGTTATAGAAATAAAAGACAGTTTGGAAATCAAATCAATCTATCCTTCTGTTTAGAGTGTTATCTGCAATACAAGATGAAACTACTGGTTAGGATCACAAGCCATTTAGAACTTTAAAGATTAGAGCCAGACCAGCACTTTAAATGGAGATTGGAAATACAGTATACTGACAGTCAGTGCAGGCAGCAAAACAACAGCCTAACTGAATGCCTCACAGACTCTTTTAAAAGATGGACAAAGTATATCCGTGTTTCTCAACCTTGGCAACTTTAAGACATGTGGCTGGTTGGGGAATTGAGGTCCACACATCTTAAAGTTGCCAACACTGAAAAACCCTGAAGTATAGCAATAGCTCTTACACCATTCATACACCATTCCACAGTGCTTTACAGCACTCTCTGAGCAGTTTGCAATATCAGCATATTGCCCCAACAATCTGGGTCCTCATTTTACAATGTAATCTACAATGAAACAAAAGTTAAGATGGCCTATGTACAGAGTAGCTGACAACAAGCAAGTTGAACTTTTTAACAGAAATGATTGACATCCAACTCTTCTTTTTACCTTTCTTTTTCAAATCTTCATCTGGTTCATATATTTCAATTATCTGCATCGCTCTTTTAGGATCAAAGAATGGAAATAAAATTTCATTCAGCCGAGGATCTCGTTGATGCTAAGGTAAGAAAAAACAAGACTGATGAAAATTACTACATGCTGCTTTGCTTCTACAAATCTTTCATCAGTGCAAATAATATTCAGGAGGGGCTTGCTTTTAAAGTCAATTAGACTTCTATTTTTTTCTTGACCTTTTTTTTTTAAGATCTACATTTTTACAAGTAAATTAATTGTATTTCATGTTCAGTATAATTCTGTGCTCTAATGGTATGTTAGTACAAATGACTACAATGACTACAAATGTTCACAAAGAAACAAATTCTTTTGGGGAGGGAGGGAGGGAGTGGGGGAGGGTGGGAGGGAGGGAGGGAGGAAGGATGGAAGGAAGGAAGGAAGGGGCATACAAAACATATGAAAAAAAT
>QLTV01000974.1:7194051-7219363 GCA_003457575.1 Thermophis baileyi | reverse complement strand
GGGAGGGAGGGAGGAAGGAAGGAAGGAAGGAAGGAAGGAAGGAAGGAAGGAAGGAAGGAAGGAAGGAAGGAAGGAAGGAAGGAAGGAAGGAAGGAAGGAAGGAAGGAAGGAAGGAAGGAAGGAAGATAATCTACCAGAACTTCAGATTGAAGCAGCTTCCTAAGTAATGAAATATGATCAGACTCAAAATTGTTCTTACTAACCTAGGCTTGCCTCAGGGAATTTCTAGACAGGATGAGAATTTGTCTAGATCGGAAACAACTGTAGCTTTTTACACCTTTCTATAAATGCTTTCTTGAGCAACTATAACTTTTGAGTCCAAAAGAGGAAGGGTGGCAAAAGTGTCACAGAAATGACCCTCCCTGGTTTCTGGGAGAGTAAAGGTGAAAGAAGGGAAGGGTATTTTCAGACGTGTAAGATTCTGTTAAACTTGCAAATCTATTCTGTAACCTTATAATAAAGATAAAACCAGTACTTCTTAGCTGTGTGTCTGGTCTGCACTACCTCACAAGATTAACAGAAACTACATTCTGCTACCTTCCGCTCAGCCCAATCCTAATCAAACATACTCACAAACAAGTCCGATTCAGTCCTTTCCTAAAATACTAGCCAAGCTTCAGATTAAATGCTAACAAGAAGTTGCACAGCAGAAACGTTATGTACTAGAGTGTTCTACAGTTCCTGCTTGATCTGCTGTTATAAATAACATACATGCAAATGCAAACAAAATAAATCCTTCTGTGTAGATAAGCCTTTCATTGGGGACTTAAAAATAAAGAGATTTAAAGATGGAATATAGAGCCTCCTATGTTGTCAGACAACACTTTTTTCCTTGCCAATATGCTACATGGAACTTCTAAATTTCTAAAATATTCTGGGAATTCTCTGTAGCATCTAGCAATAGCCAATGTAAAGCAAATAAATGACTTTTCTTTCTACTGAAAACATTCTTTGTCTGCTCCCCAACTATTAAAAATGCAATCATATATTGCAAATCATAATCTCTTAATCTATGCTCCAAATACCGTAAATGTACACCAGATGAACTGTTTTAATTTAATTCACTGTACTGGATAATTATACTAAAACTAGTCAGCTATTTAATAGACAACCTAAAACTAATGAAATATAAAAGCTGTTAGATGCAAGCATTATTTAATGCAAGCATTATTGAAAAAGAAGATGCAACTTCACAACCCAACCACAAAACCATATTCTCCAACATGTACAGTGAATAGTTTTGCAACGTGTGTTTCAGTACAATATCCAAAATCAGTGGCAAAACAAAGAAGGTGGTTTCAGTACATATTAACAATCTATCTGCTCTTTACATTATATATGAAGTCTTAATATAGTATTTCAAATTACCAATGCGGAATTCTAGAGAGAAGAAAGGTAGAATCTGAATACCTGGAAACAATTCCCCCAAATTTCTCTTTCTCTTGGATTCTTATAGTGTAATATTTGAACAATCTTTCTACTCCTCAAATTTAAATTGCATCAGTTCTGATGGATCAAATGAAAGGTCTGTGTAATAATCAGCGTGTTTTCCCAGTTATGGTCAAAAAAGTATTTTTGAGTTCTGCAACTCTTAGGATCAGCAACTGAGATACCAGAGGCTGACTTTTAGTCATCATGCTAAGGAATAAAGTACTTAGCTTAGCAATAGCAATAGCACTTAGACTTATATACCGCTTTACAGTGCTTTACAGCACTCTCTAAGCGGTTCACAGAGTCAGCATATTGCCCCCAACAATCTGGGTCCTCATTTTACCCACCTCGGAAGGATGGAAGGCTGAGTCAACCTTGAGCCGGTGAGATTTGAACCGCTGAACTGCTGAACAGTCAGCTGAAGTAGCCTGCAGTACTGCACTCTAACCACTGCGCCACCTCAGCCAGCTTATTCCTGGCATACAGAATTTATTTTATTTAATAATTGTGTGTGCCCTTACATATTTGCAATTAAATAAAAAATTCACTATGAGTTGTCCAACAAACCATAATCAGAAATCATGTCTAATATAAAATGTGAACTAAGAACTGTAGTCATATCTCATAATACTAATGCAAATCCTTCTTCATGCATTTCAATAATTCACTCTGAAAGATAGTGACCATCTCTACATTTATGGTAATGAATTCCATAAGTTGCTATACATTGTTTTCTTTTGTCATCACTAATGACCAGTCTGGTTAGAGATATGAATTTATGAATCTCATTTCTTGATGATCCATTCCTAAAATTGCTAGTAAGGCACTAGTACAAAGACAAATAAACATTAGATCATTTCCTAATAAAAATTATGCAACTGGGCCAAAAAAATTGCAGAGAAAATGAGAGATGCAGAAGTTTTGTTTTCATTTTCTTATCAGAAGGCTATCCTTTGCTAGGATAGCAAATAAATTTCTCAATTCACCTTTAATGAAAACAACCAATTTTGCTGACATATTTGTACAGGTAATTCTTGTTTAGCAACCACAACTGGGACCGGCAACTTGGTTGTTAAGTGAAGCAGTTGTTACGTGAAGCAGTTGCTAAGTGAAACAGTAACTTATGATCTTACTTCAGCTTTCCTTTGCTTTATAGACTTGCAAAGGATGGACATGCAAGAATTGGTTGCAAAGCTACTTTTTCATCACTGTGAAAAATTTCATCACAATTTGAACAGTTGCTGTATGAGGCAGTACAACAAGAAAATTTAACCAATACTACCAAGAGCAAAATATAGTTTTTTGCTATATTGCCATCATGCTTCTTTGTCTTCTGGAGGTCTCCCTTTCCCTTTCTTAAGGTAAGCATTTTACAAAAATACAAACCTCAAAACTAATATTTTGAAAAAATTAAAATAAATTTGCTGCTGAAGATTTTCCCATTTTAGTGTGGGAGACTTCTAAGCAAGAGTGGATGATCTCCTCAGAGTAACCGCATGACAGACAAAAATACGATCAACTACATCAGAATTGCATTATAAACTGGCTATTGTGAAATAATTCTTTTCTCTCACCAAATGAGAGGAACTTGGAAAGGATAACAGCCTGAAAGCATTTGTTGATAGTGGCATGAATCCTCGCCAATGCTGATTTCTTAAATTTCATCCCCAGGAAAGAAACCTTAAGGAGGTTTTTATTGACCTACTTTCCACTGTCAAGGAACATTGAAGAAATGTCTAATCAAGCCAATTGAGACAACTGGTTCACACACATTATTCAAAATACGAACAATGTTTGTACAATCTATGGGACTAAATAATGGAATACTGAATGTCAACCGTTTAATAAAAAGAATTTTAAAATCTTACCACAAAGAATTCTCCATTGAGCATCTAATTTTAAAAACACTGTGTATTTTGGTAATGCATAGAAAGCATATCTAACATCTAAGGAACTTCATACCACTGACATACTACCTACAATAGAAATGCAAGCATTCTGAAGACAGCCATATCACATGAAAACCTTAGAAAAACATCAATCGAAATGATACATTTTAATTACTACAGAGAGAAGCCCAATTTCCCTGCCACCACCTCCTCAATATTTAGAAGGACTAAATTCCTAAAAATAAAAAAGATTTCAAATTATTTGGTTAAGACAACATATGAAATAGAAACAAAACAACCACACACAGAGCATCTACACAATACAGCAAATAATCAATGCAAGCAAGTTGCAAAGCCAACAAAAAGAGAACAGGAGAATGCATCAAGTTGGAGCTGATTTTTGCACCTGCAGTCTTGCCGAAACGGAAAGACCAGCAGATCAGAAGCACAGCGAATGATAGCATGAATCATGCAATGATACGACTGGGAGAAGCAAGCCACTGCAGACAGACTTGTAAGGTAGTTAATGTATGAAAAAGCTTACTTCATTTAGAAAGCTCACTAATTGGTCTACCGTTAAATAATCTGTTTTGTCTCCATTGCTGAAAAGAAATTTATTAGAAAAAAATGTAAGTTTTCATGTAAGATCCTACAGCAGGTATGATTTACATGTTGACATTCTTTTTTTATATTCCCAACATTGATCTAATATTCTTTAACAGACCTAAGCTGCATTTTCAAAATCAGCACTAATAAGTGATATTGACTATGCTTGCTACAAAACAGCTCCTTCCCTCTATGCCCCCGATTTAACAGATTAAAGAAAGAAGCAATTCAACATGTAAGTCTTCCACATTAATAACTTAGTGCATGAAACCTCAGATGTTAAGACTTTCTTAACCTAATTAGTTCATATATTGTGTTAATAACCTTATAATAGCAAGTTAATATTATAGGTTAGTAAAGCCAATTTAAAAACAGAAAGGGTTTCTTTAAATCAGAAGATCCTGAAAACCTGTATCAGAACATTGAGTTAAACCTTTGGAGAAAAAAATTGACTTCTGATAGGAACACTACACAACAGCATTATCTTCGGATTAAGTAATATTAAAATTAAGTTTATTATGTAGAGTAACTTACATTTTTCTAAAAAGCTCCTCTATATCGGTACGAGGACATATCTTCTGGGTTAGTTCATAAAACTTCTCAAAAGTAAAAGCTGAAGGCTCTATTTCATCATTCTGAAAGTAAAATAAAACTTAATATGTACCGGGTTGGATAAGCACTGACTTTGCAATGGAAGAATTTACAATATATTCATTATGGATGGAAGCAAATAATTTAATGTTATTTGACTAAAAAAAATATATCTGGAAATAGTTCTCTAAAATCACAACAATAATGTACAATATTTTATGTGTGTAGTATGTAGCTACTGCATTAAAATATTCTAATTATAATTAGCATAGAAGTTAACAATGGACAAACTGCTAATGAATTATTTTTGAAATGATACTGAATAATCAACTGCAACCATTAACTGTTTTAGGCTTATAACACCCATCTTGAAACCCTTAATTCTTGAAAATTAAATTTAAATACCTTTCCACTGGGAAGACCCAATTCTTTAAGTGCCTGAAATATCACTTTTTCAGTTTTACCTGACGCAAACGTTCTGGTAATGCTAGGGGGGAAAAAGGAGAATTAAATTATTCCAAAGCTTTGGCAATCTCATAATCAGAGCTGCATCACATGTCCTCTACTGAGATGACAATAGTTCATTAATGACTTTCTGTATTGATAGTGTAAAGTATCTCTTCAAGAAAATTACACTTTTATATGGATAAATAAACAATTCCATCACCTAATTTTCGCATCCATTATCATATATCTAATGTGTAGTTTTGAGTGAGTGTGTTCATAAACCAGGGATAACAAGAGAAGATATTAATATAGAAAGCTATACCTACATAGGTTAGATACAATAAGGGATTAAATCCAAAGATATTATGAGAAATCTTGATATTATGAGAAATTTGAATCTTGTGTCCTCACACAGAGGTTTGTAGTGGAGTTTCTGTTTTAGTAGCTGAAGGCTGGGAGACTGTTGCCACTTACCCTTTTGAAAGAAAGCTGAAAAACAAAGCTTTCAAGCAACCTTTATGATTTTTTTGGTTAATTACTGTATTCCCACATTTTGGTTTTAGTGTAAATTAAATATTTCCTTTTGTTGTTGTTTTCTCAAATGTTGACAACTGCTGTCACAGCATGTTCTTTCTCTCTGTTTTTGTGTTTTCATACAGTCTTTACTTCTCTAGAGAAATCCCCGCTGATCAAGAATTATATAATGAACACAGGAGTGTCGTATGTAGCATTTTTAGTCAACCATTGCAAATATGGGTGTGATCTAAGAAACCTTCTCACATCGTGTTCTAAACTTAATTCTTGGCCAATCTCACTTCAAATTTCTTTCACCGTGAATGAATGCTTTCTCAACTTTTTTTTTTTGAAGAGTCAACTTTTGACTCTAAAAAGATTTTTACAGTGATGCCTATTCTCCATGCTGTTCAGAACTTGTTCTCTTTTTTATATATACTAGAATAAACAGATAATCTAGTCCACTGATGCTGAATATGTGGTGTAATGATAACAATGGTAATTGTTTGCTTTAGCCTTATTACATTCATCGGCCAGAGCCTGGTTGTTGCTTAAGCCCCATTCCCCTTTGAGCAACAGTGGTCAACTTATTTCTGTTATTCCTCCTATACTTTTGCACTTAGATCAACCAGCAGGGATAATTCCTTTGAGCCATAACTTTAAAAATTTGCAGTGCTTAACTCTACAACAGGGCTAAGCGCCTGGATGCTATTTGGATGCTATACAGTATCTAAGCCAGCATGGAAAATAAAAAAAGGATGTGAGACTTGTAATTTAAACATTTGGAAGAACCATGTTGCCTATCCTTCTTCTGAATATACAGGATTAATAATTTCCTAATTCTAGCAAACTGTTTTAGAGGGATAAATGGATATGCTATTTCTATTAAATTTCAATTCTATCCCCAAAATAAAGGAGGTTTCTCTAGCAGGGCTATACAGTATCTGCATTGTTTATTTCACTATTCACTTGTGAACAACATCCGATCAGGATAGAAAATATTGTTGAATCATAGATCCTAGGCACAGATTACAGCATCCCTTTACCTTGATCAACAGACTACTAAGATATATTGCTTCTAATAGGCTTTCTGACTTGTGATTGTTATTCATTTTAATTTCATAACCATACAATTCCTGCATAACCCCACACTTGAAGCTCACAATACACTTACCTTCTAACTGGAATTTTGCCATTAGTGTTCGTCAGAAATGCCAATTTCATCCAGCTAGAAGGGGAAAAAAACAATTAGACTTTTCCCCACAAATAATCCAATAAAAGCTCAGTTTATAAGATGAACTGTAGAAGGAGAATAAGCCAAAAGCTATCCCTGGGATTTTTTTTAATTACAAAATATAAAAGTGGGGCTTTAAAAGTTCACGCAGTTTACACATGGAGTTATGTAAGAACTGAGTCAAATGTTCACCTTCATGCATTCTTGCATTTTATAAAAGACTACTTGCTACTTCTCACTCATAAGACTAACTACAATTCTTTCCTACTATCAGTGTAAAGAAGCCTTAAAGGGGGCTTGACGTAAACTCAGTTTGATCAGAGAAGGTGAGATGCAGCTTTCTCAAAATTGGGCAGAAAAAGTCAGACTAATGTAAGTCAGTTGCAGCTCAGCTATGACTCTATTTTACAATGAACCCTGGGCTTCTAAAACAGAGTTGAGCAATGGGCCACAGCTCACTCTGTCTCTTAGCCTTCTGGAGGGGACAGGAGGCCATGCAGTGATATCATGATGCCAATGAAAGTAACATTGTTGACATTTTTCACCTATTTTTTAAATACAAACTGCTGCCATTTTGACCCCTAACCCTGCCCTTTAAACCTCCCTCCCCCCATAGCCTGAAAATTCACTGCTAAATGTTATCGCCATTTCAGGTCATTTTTCCAGGGTTGGGTGGGTAGTTTAAAAAAGAGAATGGAAATGATTTGCTTCACACAGGCCTCTCATTCTTGTTTCTACCTTTTTTTTTTTTTTGCGGGGGGGGGGGGAAGCTTCATGGCTCTGCATATTTGTAACATGTCCTTGGGATATTGAAGGACTAATTGAAAGTGGAGAGCCATATGCAGGCTACAGAATCCTTGACACTGTTCTAAAAGTTCTAATTGAATGAAAATGCTCCAAATTTTTGGATACAGGTAAAATCTTAACAGCATAAATAAACAAACACGTTAGGAAAAAGAGGGAAACGATTTCCTCTGACTACTATCATTCTGTTATCACGCCTTCTTTAATGCCTTCCTTTACAGTCATGCTAGAATGAACACAATTTAATACACATGAAATATTTAATTCAGCTGTAATGGATGGAAAATTTAACTTGAAATGTTTTTTAGCATCCCAGAAATAAAGCAACTACTGAAGCACTTTTGGTAACATTTGTTTGAATAGCTATGTACTATATATTATGAGTGAGAAGAGGCAATGCTGGTTACTCTATACATATTCTTGCTCTCCAGAGAGCAAATATGTTGGCTTTTCCATGTTCCATGAGCAATGTCAATAATGGAAAGGTGGCATGAGATACGCTTCAAGTCCCTTGAATGAAGAAAAGCAGGAATTTCTGCACTCTGGAGAGCTTTACTGAAAGGGTGCTAAAAGCTACAGGAAGTTAAAGGGTGATGTAAGGGGGGCTGTTAGTGTGTCTGTGTAGCCAACACTTACTTCAACTTACTTCTACAACTTGTTTTTCAGATATATTCTACAATAACCTCTGTCATCCACAGCAGAGATGCTCTGTGGCAAATCATTCAGCCTAACATTTTGGAATATAGAAATGACAAAGATGTTGGAATCACATACTACATGCAGCTCAGCCAATTCCCCCAAGGGTTCTTCCTACATCAGACAAAGATATTCCAAGTAGTTTCAGAGCAAATGGAGGGCTGAAAGAGTGAGTAAAGAGGTTCCAGAATCTCCTCAGATGCTTCTGCTCTAAACCTCTCTTTAAGACTATTATGTATCCTGAGGACTTGTACTCTCAAGGGTGCTTTTTCGAAAGGTGATTGTTTTTTCCTTGAAGACATTTCACTTCTCATCCAAGAAACTTCTTCAGTTCTGGATGAGAAGTGAAACATCTTCAAGGAAGAAACAAAGAAAAGTCCAATTGCCTTTTGGAAAAAACACCTTTGGGACAACCATACTGTAGATATTAAGGAATTGTACCTTCTACTGCTTGGAGAGCAACAACAGTTTCTGAGGGGAAATAGCATTTAAGGAAACTGGGAAGGACTAGAAGAATCTTTTCAAATTTGTTGCTGCTAAATCTTTTAGGTTTCTTTTTGAAGAAATGGAAAAGAAGGCTTACAAAGTGGGGAGCATACAAATATACTTCAGGGTAATCTGAACAGGGTAGGAAGATTACAACAAAGTATTTGGTCTCAGCTGCATTTTCCTAATGTTTCGGAATATTCTCTGAGAAATCTCATAAAGAAAAGAATAATTCAGCTCTGGATCCATATGAAGTAAGAACATTTGTATGTAAGTGGGCAGCCGTTCTCTCTCCTGAACCAAGAAAAGTTCAGGCAAAGCTAATAATTAAAACTGCCTCTCTCAACAGATCATAAAATCCAGCAGTAAACTCCCTTAACTCCTGAACATGTGTTTGACTTTGGGAACGTATTTTATTTGTGGAAAAAAATGTGAGGAAGAGATTAATACCACATTTCTCATGGATGTTTGTCTCGTTGGAGAATGTCTTCTGCAGCTTATCCAAATATTTATTTCTTGTGCCAAATAGGTTTTTTTAAATGCACGTCAAGAAACATGTAGAAGGAACAAAATCGTAATTGATGAGGTGAGGGGGGAAAAGCTTACTGTTTCTTGAGGCATGTCGTGGGACAGACATTGTTGGCTCTGAAGTTACCTATAATTGATCTGAGTCCATCAACCCATTGCTGAAAGGCAAAAAGATAAAACAAATATGTCTAGTGTGTGCCCACAAGTGCGTACCGTGACCACCCAATCAATCAATTTAAAAGCAATATCACTACAGAAACATCTTCGAGTAACACAAATTAGAATAATTAGTAGTGCTTATATATCAGCTCTAGACTTACTTGGAAAATTTTGCACATATTCAATGCACATCAAACAATACACAATCTTGTTGCAATCCATACATATACCACCTAACAGGTTTCTCCCCATACAGGCAGTCCTAGACTTAACAATAGTTTGTTTAGTGACTATTTAAAGTTACAATGGCACTGAAAAAAGTGAGTTATGACAGTTTCACACTTATGACGGTTGCAGCAGCCTCATAGTCACATGATCAAAATTCAAACGCTTGGCAACTGACTCATATTTATGATGGTTGCAGTGTTCCAGGGGCATGTGATCACTTTTTGCAAACTTCTACAAGCAAAGTCGATGGGCAAGCCAGATTCACTTAACAACCGAGTTACTAATTTAACAATTGCAGTGATTCACGTAACTGTGGCAAGAAAGGTCGTAAAATGGGGCAAAATTCACTTAAGAACTATCTCACTTAATAACAGAAATTTTGGGATCCATTGTGGTCGTAAGTAAAGGACTACCTGTACTGCAGAAAGGAAAATGATTGGGAAGGGGAATGTGACTTACTTCAGTGAGTTCACAATATTCACTGTCATGTTTCCCAAAACAATTATCACATTTGGAACAAATATTACCACTGTGACGTCTCACAAGGGAAAAAGTCCATGGTTAAAATGCTGGCCTTGAAACCAGTGAGTTCTAGTCTTGCCTCAGGCATGAACGCTGTTTGGGTGACTTCAAGCCAGTCACTCTCTCTCAGCCCAACTCACCTCACAGGATTGTTGTGGGGAAAATAGGAGGAGGAAGGAGTATTAAGTATGTTTGCCACCTTGGGTTACTTATAAAGAAATAAAGGCAGGATAAAAATCTAATAAAGAAATAGAAATTCAATGGAGATTTGTTTATTCTTTTGTAAAAAAAATGCTACAGCTAAAGCATTACATCTTACAATTAACAAATCAACTTTTTTATTAATCTTTTCATTAATAATTCGACCCAAATACCTGTTGTTGATATTTTTTGCTCACCATTAAGCAAATTTATTTACAATACTATTAGCTGAATTGAAGGCAATTGTAAAGCAATATTCTGTTAAATACTGCTCCCTTCCTTTCCTATTCATCTGTATAAAATAGTGCTCCCTTCCCCTTTTTACCTGTATAAAATATTTTCCGATTTACTTAAAAGTCTTTTCTTGAGTAAATTGTAATTCCTATTTGGATAACTATCCACAAACTCTATACACAATCTTTCAGATTTTGTACACTCAGAAGTCCACATCTGAATTTAATAGCAATATGGGCAGCCCAAAGATAAGCCATGAGCACAGATTGGACTTTCTAGATTGGCATAAATTAAATTGGTATAAGCAGGGTTACTATTAGAATACTTGTAACACACAGTAATTAATAAAGTTGGTAATCCAGTTACCAAGGAGGAAGGGAGAGAAGAAAGAATGAGATTTATTGACTGGTTTCTACATTCCAAACTTTGTATACTTCGAAAATTAAAAATCATTTTAAATGCATAAATTTTAAATGCATCATTTTTATGATGAGGTCATTGGACCACATTCTCAATCAATTACAGGTAATCCTCAATTTATGCCGTTTAATGACAGTATAAAAAAATGATTTATGACCTGTCCTCAAAGTTACGACCATCACACTATCCTCCAGATCATGTGGTTATAACTCAGGGACTTGGCGACTAGTTTGCATTTACAACCAATTGCAGTTTCCTGTGATCATGTCATAGCAGTTTGCAAGATTAGCCAATTTCTGACAGGTAGCATCAATTGGGGAAGCCAGATTCATTTAAAAACCATATGATTTGCTTAACAACTGTAGTAAAAGTAGACATAAAATTGGTTCGGTCACATGATGACTCACTTAACACCTGCATTGTTTAGTGACTGAAATTCTGGTGCCAATTGTCATAAATTGAGGACTACCTGTACGGGCAAAAGATCAATGATAGTTTTATCAGTAGACATTTGGCACAATTTTTGCTAGGACTTCCATGTATAGAAATTTCCCCCCTCCCAGATGTTTGATGGTATTCAGAGCTAACTATCATAACTAATAAATACTTACAAATTAGGATTTATACCCTAATTTCTATTTAGTCAAATATGAAAAAAATTCTCTCTCTGACCTTCTCCTATTGAAAAAAGCTTGTTTTATACAGATTTCTTTTCTTTAAATCATGCTACTGAATTCATATATTTGAAGTACAAATACAAAATTGTCAAAATAATCTCCCATTATGAAAAGCTAGGGTTTTTTGCAACATATGAAAGACTAAAAAAAAGTTTAAAAAAAAGTAGCCTCTCGTGTTTTAAAAATAAAAGATTTAAACACTTCTTCCAAAGTTGCACCACCAGGTGTCAGCAGAGGTTCAGAATATAATACAGCAGAATTGTCCAGAAATATATGTTGATATATATGTTGATATTTCTCTAAGATAATATTGCAACCTTCTTGATTTTAAGAACAGAAATTATGGAGACCTGGACCTTACAGAAGTGGCACATGAAGAAGTAGGGAATTCTGAATCAGCAATTTAGTATCTACCGATTTAGTATCTACCAATATTGTAGCTACCTTATAATCTATTACCTCTTTCCAAAATTAATAATTATGTAAAAACTGATGTCCCCCATGAACAAGCTCTGAATGCATAGAATAGCTAAAAAGGTAAGCAAGGAGAGTACTAATTATAATCCCATTTTTATATAATCTACCCTTTCTGCTTGGACTTCTCCATCCATACACATTTCATGCCATAACCTATAAATACCACAAAGTTAAGATCTTTGGCTATCTAATAATCCAAAATAAGATCTCTCCAATCTTACATACATACTTTACTCAATGACTTTATTCATTTATGGCACAATTAATGCCATCATCTGGCGATATCAAGCAGCATTTGAATCCATCCTACCTCATCTCAGACTGTAACAAAACAGTTTCCTTCCAGTTGGTTACCTTCTATATGTGCTGCAGAAATTTTATACAGTTCAAACAAATATACACCAGTTTTAAAAATAAATACCTTCTTTGCTTCAGAAAAGTATGAGAAGTGCATCACAAATAGGAACAAGCAGCTTACGGATATTTATTTATCACATTTCTATACCACCCATCTCAACTAAGTGACTGCAGGCAGTTTACAATAAAAAAAAATACATAGTATATAAGCATAAATAAGAACAAAGATAAAAACAAAATTTAAAAGGTAGGGCTATAATGGTTATAAAGTTAACAAGGTGGAGAGAACACCCTCACAAAACCAACCCTCCTGAGGATCACATATCACTCTTTGACCTCCACGCCTAATAGTAGGATCAGTTCTTTCTGAAGGCCAGAAGAGGGGGGGCTGCCTTATCTCTGGGTCAAAGTGTTCCAGAAGGAAGGGGTAATGGCAAAGAAGGTTCTCTTCCTGGATCCCACCAGTCAAAATTCTTTAACCCATGGGATCCGCAACATACTGTCCCTGGCTAACCAGGCTGGGATGGGAAGATACAATTGGGATGAAACATTACATTACAACTTCATTACTCAACTAATAGAATTAGGAAGGGACCTTGGGGGTCTTCTAGTCCAACCTCCTGCTCAAACAGGAGACCCTATACCATTTTGGATAAATGGCTGTCCACTTCAGCTTTTCACACCTTTTCAGTTCCTATTTAAAGCATTCTGGTTTCAGTTTTGAAAATCTTGTCTTCAGTTTATCTTGTATCTACTATTATTAAGTTTATTACTTGTGCATGTCTTAAAAAGAAAACAAATAATATCACTCCCAAAAGAGTTTACCACTGAAGATTAATAATCATCTAGACCCAAGCAAATGTTATGGCATCTTATCTGTGCTCTAGTCCTAAAAAAAATTACTTTACTTTCTCAGGTGATAAATAAACTTTGTTCAGCAGCAGTGGATTTGAGGACAAACGATCTAACTCAAAAAAATGTACAAGCATAAATTTCTCCATAGCTATTCGATATATATGAAAATATAGGCTGAGTATGTTATATACTGAGTATGTTACACACACACACACACACACACACACACACACACACACACACACACACAGAATTTATTCACCAAGCATATTTAAAAGCAGCTTCAGTTTCAATCTTGCAAATTATGACATACCGTAGGTGTGCATCAGTATTTTGGATGCACTTTCTGTACTGAAATATACTCTGACAAATAATTCACACCAATGCAGACTGATTGTCCAAAGCCTTCTCGATCTAATGTGATGAATATGTTAAAGGTGGTATCACACATTTGGAAAAAATACATGAATGTGAAAATGCAATTTCAAATTAATATGATTTCTGAAAAGTCTAGGAGAGCAGAATGAGAGACATAAAGCAAGGAAACATCGTGGGGGCTGGTTTGCATAGTCGATATTACAAAGGACAACCTAATATTCTGGAACAGATGTAGCTAAAAATATGTAAGAAGAGCCTATCAGAAACAGAAACTCTGTGTACCAGGTAGAGAAGCAGCAGTGAAATGTTACTTTACCCACATTCTCAGTTTGGCTACCGTTTGTCCCACACAGAGTTTAGTTAAAGACTTCAATTGTTTCATAAGATGTAGGAGTATCTGACTCTTCAAAATTCATTAACTCACTATCCTAAAACCCTGTTTCAAATCAATGCTACACAAGGCTTTTTTTTACTGGAAGAACTTCTGCAAGGACAGCCTCTATTTCTGCATTTGCCTTTATTCTCTGTTCTCTGGGAAAATATACCCTCAGGCAGAATTTAGGAACTGCCAGGTTTTTCAAACCGAGTTTAATATTCAATGCTAATCCTTGAATTATGCAATTCTTAGACTTCTACATAAATACTATTGTCTAAAGTCCTTGAAATATCGTTTCTGACTTGTTTTATTATTGGGAAATTGATACTGGATAATTTGTAATCCAACAACACCTGAAGGACCTCATGCTTCTCACTTAATAATCTGTTATAAAATATTATTTTTACATATAAAGATTAATCAAAATAGAGCTGGAAGGGACCTTGGAGGTCTTCTAGTCCAACCCCCTGCTCAAGCAGGTACCCTATACCATTTCAGACAGGTGGCTGTCCAGTCTTTTCTTAAAAGCCCCGAGTGATGGAGCACCCACAATTTCCAAAGGCAAGCCGTTCCACTGGTCAATTGTTCTCACTGTTAGGAAGTTTCTCCTTAGTTCTATGTTGGTTCTCTCCTTGATTAGTCGCCCTCCATTATTTCTTGTCTTGCCTTCTGGTGGTTTGGAAAATAGGTTGACCCTCTTTTCTTTGTGATAACCCTTCAAATACTGGAATACTGGGAAACAACACTACTATGCAGCTGTCCTTTAAAAGAACAAAAACTGGAGCACTTTACAATAAACACTTGCTATACTTTAAAGTCTATAAATAAATTCTTGATAACAATATATTCTTATCTTCTTATTCGAATTAAACATGAAAATGTAATACTGTGTATTAAAGGTTAATCGTTGTTTTGTAAAAGCTTCTTTGGTTTAAGATGCTATTAAATTATCTTGGACATTAAATTAAGCTTCTCTTTCTTCTGGTAGATTATCTGCACTTACTCAATGGTCCCTGAAGTAGCATCTTTTTGAGAATATAATCTTTCTACTTCATGCAGAGTAGCCATAGTGTTTCTTTCTAATACTAGAGCAGTTATGGGAAAAGTGCTTTGGGATCTAATGAATTCAGAGCATCACCTGATCCATCCTGGACATGTTTCTGAACTGTCTCATTTCCACTTTTTCATAAGTGAAGAAGGAAAACAGCAGCTGTAAAAATTGTTCTGCCACTCAGCAAATACCTCTGTAACGTGGATAAGCAGTTTGCACGGAATATACACAGACATAGACACAAACACACAGTTTCAAGGACCCTAAACTTGCAATTTAGTGGCTGAATTCTGTTTTGTTACTTCCATTAATCAAATATCAGACAGTTTATCCTTCCTTACTGTACAGCCCTTCCTACCATTAAACACAATATTTTTTTAAGAAAGTGCAGATTATGATCTTGCGTATAAATTTGAAGTCAGTCCTCATGACTTCTAGTTCGAAGGGTTACAGATTACATCTCTCACCGCAATGTAATTGCTTATCACACATCTACACACTTCCTAATTGTCACACATTTTTCCCATACAGAAGAAACACCCAGATAATTTGAAAAGCAGCGCACCAATTCAGCTGATTAGCTCATTTTTGCCATTGATGTCAAAAGATCTGTGTTTAGATTAATATTTGCCAACCTCTTAAAGAATACTAGGGATTTACATGGAACAATAATGCCACAAAACACCAAAGCTATATTTAGCTGCAGTACCTTAGCGTCTTCAGTGCTTTCTGCTACCATGTATGTGAAGTTGATGTTCACCAGATCAGTGCCACTACAGACACAAACTATTCGTCCTTCAAGTTCATTTTCTGCTTTACTGACAGCTTCAAGAGCAGCTAATATTTTTGGATCCTGTTGGACAAAATTAATTGCTTGAAAAAAACACCTCATGGATTAAAAAAAGAAAAGAAAATGTATTGCTCATTTTCACCCATAAGCATTATTTTTGCCATTATTCCAAGCACATGTTTAGAAGTATTTCATTTTCTACTTAGGCAGGTGATAATAGTATACACAGATCATATTCACGTTAGGTAACTGATAGTGGTTTATTTACATTCTGCCTGTGAAGTAGTAACAATAATTCTTGGGTTCTGGGTGCAGTGACCTTACCCAAGTGAAATACTCTGATCATAGTTATTGGAGAGAGAGAAAAAGTGTACCTTAGGATACACTTCCCCAACTGACACCTTCCAGATATGCTGCTACTCTCAAAATTTCCCCAGACAGCATGTCCCAAAGGTGCTTTTTCAAGAGGCAACTGGGCTTTCTGGCTTTTCTTTGAAGATGTCTCTTTTCTCATCCAAGAAGCTTCTTCAGTTCTGTCTTCAAAGAAAAACCAGAAAGTCCAGTTGCCTCTTGAAAAAGCACCTTTTTGCTTTTCCCCCATGACCTGGATGATTGAGACTCTCCATAGCCACAGACAGCATAGTACCAAAACATCTGGGAGACACCAAGTTGGAGAAAATACCTTAGGAATAAATCAGTGGCTTCTACTCCTTATTTAAATGTCCCTTTGAGATCATGGGAACTTTCTAAAATAAGTCCATATAAAAGACTTACAAAAGACCGCATTACAAAGCACATTCTGGAGCTACTTGCTTCATATTTAGCATTCAAGTAAAGTTTTACTTCCACTCTAGTTTGCTTGACCAAATGAAATGGGGGGTGGGAAGGACTAATTCCCACTGCTTCAGAGAGTAATTTGTCTGGGAGCATTGTTGATTTTCAAGTAAGATTAAATTTAGCTTTCACAAACTGTTTTGCATTTATAGGAAAATTTCATCACCTATGGTCAACTAATCATTACAGGATTCTCTGAAGTTTGGTGTAGTGGTGAAGATGCTGGCCTAGAAACCAGGAGACTGTGAGTTCTAGTCCCACCTTAGGCATGAAAGTCGGCTGGGTGACTATGATCCAGTAACTCTCTCTCAGCCCAACCACCTCACGAGGTTGTGATTGAGGGAAAACAGGAGGAGGAAAGAATATTAGGTTCACTGCCTTGAGTTATTTAAAAATAATAAAGGCACAATAAAAAAAACTATAAAAATTGGACTATATTGTATCTGTCTGCCTTTGGATGAATGTATGAATACAATTTAGATTCACAGAAGGCAGTGTCTTTCTACCACCAGCCAAACTAACCAATACTCCCACTGCAGAAGGGGAAATTGTTAGAAGCATGAATGAAAAAGTATTAGTCTGTGAAATTTATCACTACCCTATGGCCCCAACAGACTAGACAAAAGCCAGGGCTAAGGAAAGAGATAAATTTCAGGTAGCCTGTCAAACACAATCATGTCATTTTGATGTAGAAGCTTCCAGTTTATGGATCCCGTTCAAGAAAACCCATTTGGATGATAACATCTTAATCAGAATCAGAATCCCAAAGAACAAATGTATATTAAAATACTTATTATTATCCTTATCATAGCCATCAATGTCTGAAGGTATTCTGAATCAAGAAGCCTTAATCTAAAGTCTAGATTTTATTTTTAAATGCTTGTGATACAATGCAAGCATCAGGATAGTGGCTTCTTAGTGCCACAGATTTACATGGGAAAATTTCAGCATACAGTATGCTTCAATATTTGTAACTGAAAAAACTCAGAACTATGGGTGTAATATATATTTTGTATGTAAACACTTCTAAATTATCTGATCTTTACCAAAAGTTAGTTTCTACAGCCCAGTTTTTCAAAATTAAAAATTCATTGTCCCTTAAGACTTCATAAGTTTTTGAAACAGAATAAAGTTTCCATTCCTGGGCCTCAAGCCAACAGCAATTGTTTAAAACAATACTTTAAAACAAAACTACAGAAATACCTTTGGTACTGCTCCAAAGCGAATACTGTTGATCAGGGAACATTCTAAAACTTGCCCTTCCTGGAAAAGAAAGGAACATCATAAATGCCAAGCAGCCAATGTGATGTATCTTGAAATAGAAAATACACCAACAGCTAAGCATTCAAAAATACACAATCTTAATTAATTCCAGGCAGTATATATTATATTAATGTCAGCAAAAACAAACATGGAAAACCTGTGCTCTCTAGAATTTGTCAGACTCTAAATGCCATTGTATCTAACCATTGGCCATGGTGGATGAGGTCTGATGAGGAGGGAGTGATCACAACACAGTGATCACTCCTGATGTAATGATATGTGGGAATGACTTTGGGAGACCTGGTGAAGGGATGTTGCCTAAGGAACAGTCAGATAACAGGGAACATATAGCCCACAGCTGCATAATGGGCAAAGCAAGAGGACCAGAACGGACCCTCCCAAAGTTATCGGGCTATACAGGTGATGGTGCAAGAATTGTACTTTCAGACTTACAAGGTCCTGTTAATTCTGCTTTTAACAAAGCAGAATTGGTTTATTTGGCCGTGTTTTCTGTCTGGTCTACCTGGTAAGGTTGACATCTGTGGAAAGGTGGGGAATTTTTTGCTCTTCAGAGGTTCTTCCAGGAACTCCATTCCACAGAGCTAATGGTGAGAGATGCTAGGTGGTGGAGTTCAGTAACACCTGGCCAAGGTTTCAAAGTGTTACACCATTACCTCCAGAGAAAATAAATTCAGCAACTTCATTCATACTCATCCCTCTCATAATTTCCTCCATCCAACTATACAAAATGTGGCAAGATCAATACTGAATCATTAGATGAAAGGGAACAAAAATGAGTTGTTGCTGTACAGGTACAAAACTGAGGCAAGTAGAGAATGGCTAGAAGATATAGAACAAGGATTGCAACCCCCCCTACACACACACACCTTCTATCCATAAACACATGTGTTTTTTTTCCCTTTTCACTATTAATGGATGGAACTAAATTATTGGCAGAAAATTATTTTCTTCGCTTCAAACCAATATTACAATCTTTGGAATATTTCTTCATCATTATACCTTTAATAAGTGTGCTTAGGGACTTTATCTAGTCTGGTGTCCTCTAGTTGTTCAGTTTCAATTCTCATAATCCCCCTACAGCAATGCAATAGTAGTAGCAGGATATTACGGGAGCTATCTCAACAAATTACAGGCTAGAGCATTATAATCTAAGGCCCTAATATTTGGAAAGAGTGCCTCTTACTAGAACAGCTAGAACTGTACCTTATGCTTGTTAGAGGAAGCAAAAAATAATAATAATCATGAGATCATTGTAAATTTTACCTTTCCTTCACTTTTCCATGATAGAAAAAAGCCAAATTCATCAACTTTAAAGAGGCAGCCTGGCTCAAAAACAGAAGATTCCTGTTGAAAGAGAAACCCAAAATACTCAGGTCTGCAAGAAAGAATTTAGAATCCAAATTATCTACCTTTTTAAAAAATTCAGAGACAAAATATGTTAAATGAATGAATAACCAAAGCAGCAACGTGATCTTTGTAGAAATGTTACTCAATGGAGTTAAACAGTATGATCTTGCTCTACTAAGTTTACAGCTTTTACCTATGAAGGAATATTCTTAGGTCCTAGTAGATTTCTATACTGACTTAAGAATATACCTCACCTTTTCCCCAGGCTCAAATTATCCTACTTTAGGTACATTATGCAAGAATCCATAATCTAGAGAAAACTGTAATACTGGGAAAGGTAGAAGGAAAGAGAAGAAGAGGCAACCAGCAGCAAGATGGATGGACTCAGTTACAAAAGTGATGGATGCATTGTTGAAAAAGCTGAAGGACTAAGTAAGGGACAGCTCATCGTGAAGAAAGTCTATGCAGTTGCTAAGAGTTGACAACAACTTGATGGCACGTAATTGTCATCATCATCATCATCATCATCACCTTTTCTCATGAATTTGGGTATTCTCCACCGGAGATTAGCAGGGATGGGTTCCTACCAACGATTTTTTTGGAGACAGATTTCTAAATCTCACATTTCATTCCAATTTTTAGTTTAAAACAATTACTGGAAAATTTCTCTGATTGATATATGAAGAAACCACTCATTTTACAAACTGTATCCAAAAGGTAAAATTTGGATGCAACTGTTGGAAGTGTACCCAGGTCTACCATTCAGTGCAACAGTCTGCTTGATTCCTGCATAGGAACTACATATGAAGTTTGGTTTGTGCCATGGAAATAATCTCCCTCCACGTGTATTAAAGCACTGCATCCTGTTGGAAAAGATTATCTGCGTATTTCGAATACCAGATAGATATTTTTTATATTTGGGATGGAGAAGTAAATACTGAAACGTATTTTTCTAAGCAAAAATCATTCAGCAAGCTGCTTACATTTTGTTATTGTATGCTGCAATTATTGGGAATGAGATTTGCAACAATCTTAGCAGACCTTAAATCTTTCAAAGTACTTTTTTAAATTTCAAGAGTTAAGAAAATGGAGTAAAAGTATCGCCAAAGAGGGTTATTGGGATTTCAGCCTTTTACTTACTTGTCATGTTAAAGAGAATGTTCAGCTAATCTATCAAATGCTTAAGATTCCGTTTATGCATGTTAAAGTATCAAACAATGCCAGACAGTTATATTCAGTTAAACAAACTATCTACTACTAAAAGGAATGCTGATCCCATGGTTAAATAAAAGAACATTCTGCATTTTAATCTTTTGAAGTGCAATATGTTCCATCTCACATTCCTTGAGATGACCTCTTTTTATCCTTTTACATTTACGCAAATCACTGAATTATCTCCCTTGCCTATATATTATATATATTTTTGTCCTGGATTCTATGGCTTTCTGACCTTCATTACACTGTGGCCTATGGACATTCTTTTCTTTCTATGCATTTTTCAATGAGGAATTTTAAAAGGATGGCAAAAAAGTAGGAATTCAATTGCTGCGCATTCAGAAAACAATATTTTTAAATACATGTACACTCACCAAGTTGAATGGGAATGTTTATTATCATTTCCAAAACTGCTTGCTGAAGGGGAACAATCATTCAAAATTTTTATATAGAGAGATATAATATGGATTAGTATTAGTTATAATTCTTCCTAGCGAGTAGGATTCTGGAGGAAGAGAACAGCTCTAATTTGGTTCTTTTTCTTCTCTCTTATCATGGCTACCAGGATGCTTAAGTTAGGTTTAGCTCAAAATGAGTCCTTTTTTTTTTGACCCTGTCTTGCACAGCGTCTACTTTCACAAAAAGGTGGTGTTTGATATTCCTCTCTGAAGCAATAATGACCAGAGATTTCTATTATTTGCCCTCAGAATGCAGCTTCCAGCTATATTTCCAAATACTGTATAAGCTCCTTACCTCTTCGTATCTGTCAAAAATAGCTCCATCCTGTAGAAAGGAAGGCACTGGCTTCTGCCAGTTAAATTCATATGGTTTTGCCATTCTGTGGACCACCCTGAATAGTTAAAAAAAGCAAATGAAATAAATTATTGCCATGTTTAACTCTCATAAGGAAGCACAAATGGTTAATTAGGATTATTCATACACTACTGCCCCTTGTTCTTTATAGTAAATCCTAGAGAAAACCCTCTATTTAAGTGAAAATCCAGACAAAGCTTACCAAGAATCTGAATTTTGCCTATAGGGTATCTTAACTAGCAGTAACCACCATTTGAAATTTTGAGATTATATAATAGGTATACTCACAAAAGGCTCTATGGAGAGTGTGATGAGAACAAAACATTCATTTATTAGAAAGCTAACTACTGAGAATGCCTATAACTGCTGGCATCCAGGCATACCCTTATTTACTTTATCTGTTTTCCAGATCAATAGGTATATTTCTAAATCAGTACCAACCAACTACCAATCCTTTTAATTTTGTAAAAGTACCCATGTTCTCCTTCTTAAAATGAAAGATGTGCTTTGCACATGATAACCATCTATGTGGTTTTGTTATAGGAATAAAATAACATTTTTTTTTAAAAAAAAATCACACTGGTGGTAGAAGCCTGGCAGGTAGCAAAGAAAATATTCATCACATTGATTTTAGTAAATATTTATTCAGAAATATTTATAAGTCCTCATTTTAATCAACTGTTTGATTTTAAGTGATGGAATTGAGAATTAAACCATCATGACATTCATTAAGATCTCTAGCTGAAAATGACAAACACTCAGGAACAAAAATGAAAACATTCAAAATGCTTTTTAATACTATTAATCAGAGAGATTTTTAAGTAAACCCTAGGGCTACAAGTCAGAAAATATGAAGAGCGTCAAAAGCCAGCTAGAGGCAGCTAAAGAAAAATATATGAACTGGTGAGCTCATTAAAAGCTGCAATGTGGAGAGGGGGAAAAAAACACCAACAAAAAGAAAGACAAAACAGTTTAGCCTTGGCAAATTGCTGAAAAGTATTGCTAGACAACGTAATTTTCATCTGAATAAACAAAGCAGCCTTTATTTCAAGTTCTAAAAGGCTACACTTTCCCTGCAGAATTTAGATGTACCCTTTTTAATATTTTCAATTTAACGGTTTAGAAACAAATTTTGCAAAGGATTTCAGGCCTCTGGCCTTTTATCCACTCACAGGATAACCTTCAAAAGCACAATGGAATGGGACTCAGAGTGGTGCTATTATTAAAAGACTGGGGGGGGGAAACATCTTGAAACCATGTTCAGCATTCTGTCCTTATCTTGTTATGCTATCCAACTCAATGGAATGTTGGAAACATCTTATGCAAAAGCATTCAAGGCTCTTGCGGTCCATCTATCTGTCCATCAGCAGGATAACTCCCCCCCCCTTGCTAAAAAAAAGAGAATGGGATCAAATTTGGTATGGTAGTCAAAGCCAACAAGAGAAAGGTTGAGTTTGAAAATTAGCTGGATCAGGTAAAGGATAGAAGATAAAAACCTTCCAAAAAAATTCCCCAATGCATTCCTATGAGACAGAATAGGGCAGCAAGCCCCTCCCACTTCCTTCCTAGTCATTTGACCCAAGGCTATTTTAAGGAGTTGGAAAACATTTCAAAAACTCTGCTCTGCATCCTTTCTTTTACTTATTTGGTTGCGAGAAGGTTGGGAAGTGGACTGTGATTGGGAAGATTAAATTAAAAATATTAAAAGGACTTATTTCAATACTTCTTTGTTTTCATCTGCTGAAAATTAATATAGACGTAACACATTACCTTAAAATAACACTCATGACCTTCAGAAAATTATGTTTTAGATTAAAAGCAAAAGCAAAGAAGTTCTGAACTCCTTGGAGATGAAGCACTAATATACAAACAGGACTTTGCCAAATAATGAACACTATTTCAGACTTGTAAAGGTAGGGAAAGGAAATTAATGTTATCTCAGCGCACTGTTCTCTCTTTTTACATTTTAATGTCAAATTACTTTTGAAAGCAAGATACAGGAACAAAGATGTGCAATTATGAGAGGCAAAATACTCTTTTGAAAACTTGCTATCTCTTCCTGCAACCACCAACTCCTCGAAATTCTTGAGGATAATTTTACTTACCATATGCTTTAGATATGTAAACTCAGATTGTCCATTATTTTATTTTAAGCACCCAAAATCATTTGCTACAATACCCTTTAAATATGCATTGTAAAAACCCATAAGTAATAAATGAAACCAAAATTTAATAATGAAATCTATGCTTTGCCATTCACTTGCTTCAGTTAAAAAGACGGGGCTTATTCCCTTTCTTTCTCTAAAAAGAATAAGACACATACATGGCTTATTTTTCTCTTATTGTATATTCTTGTAACATCAAAACTAAACAAAATCTTATTTAATATAAAATAAATTGAAATACTGTGCATCATTTTAAAAGAAGACCTCCAGGAAGTGCCACCTGAAAGCAAGGATTTTATATCCCTGCCCCACAATATAGTATGTACTCAAGAGTAATTTTTCCCCCTGCTCCCCCAACAGTTAACAGCACAAAGGAAATGTATGTGTTACATCTGTGGAGCAAAGATACCCATGAGAGAATAGCATTTATTGCTGGCACATGATGAAATGATGAAAATAAAATCAACATCCTAATAAAACTTTCAATTAGTGGTTATTTTTACTGCAATTCTTGACCATTTTAAACAAAAATGAAAAGCGTACATGCAAAATAGAAACCAATGGTTCATAATTAAGTAACTTCGACTATCAAGGCTACAAAAGATATCAGAAACATATTAATTGTGTTGACAGCGTCACTGCAACATGAACAGCTATCGCATTTTCAATAACAATAAAAGGTACATTGGTCCGACTTTACAATGCACAAAGCATATCATCTTGACCATAGTTTTAAATGTAACTTTAAAAAGTAGACATCATTTTCTCTTAATATTATGGGGAAACTGCAGCACAATAAAACCTCTGTCATTATTAGTAGATTCTCTGACGCAGAAGGACAATAAATAAAGTACTGATATGAAATGCTTGCAGAATCTCTTCTCTATGGAATCAAGATGATGAAACTTTATGGGAATTTGTAAAATAATATCAGGAGTTTGAAGCCTCTTCTTGTTAGCAATCAAAAACTGAAGTACTTATTGTTAGTTTGGATGCCAACTACAATGAATTTTGGTGATCAAAGTCATATAATCTTAGCAAACCCAGCTGAACAATGCCCAATTGTTTGAATTTAACAATTCAACTGATAACCTTCATGCGGCAATTGCTACAACAGCTAGCGAGATCATAAAGCAACTGCTCCAAACTCTCTGATCCAAAAGGCAAGGAAAAATGGTCATCTGTGACAAAGAAAATTGAAACCAATCCAAATGAAATATTTCAGTAAAGATCCCAAAAAATGATTTGAGGAAGAATACCTGAATATTCTGTATATTTAATCCTCCCATGTACAGTTGCAAGAAAAAGTATGTGAACCCCTTGGGATTACGTGGAGTTTTGCATGAATTGGTCATAAAATGTGCTCTGAACGTCATCTAAGTCACAACAATAGAAAAACATAGTCTGCTTAAAATAATACCGTGTTCCCCTGAAAATAAGACATGTCCCGATAATAAGCCCAACAGGGCTTTTCGGGACATGCGTTGAAATAAGCCCCCCCCCGAAAATAAGGCCCCCCCATTACTTTCCGGAGAAAGGGGGGGCATGCCGGGAGGCGCTCTTTTTGCGGCGGGCACTCTTTTGGCCGGGAGAGCGAGAGCACGCGAGAGGCGGGTGCACGCACACCCCGCGAGACTGGCTCGGCTCCTCTGGGCTCTGCCTATGGCAGCGTTTTGAAACGCGTTCCTGCCTACGATGGGGCGG
>QLTV01000974.1:7154311-7193216 GCA_003457575.1 Thermophis baileyi | reverse complement strand
CGCAAGAAATCTTTCTCCCCTTTCGCTCCAAGAGGCTGCGCAGGCGCGATAAGTCTCACTAAGCCTCATTTCTGGCGGAGCTTGGAAGAGAGAAAGATTTCTTGTGTGCAGAGTGCAGCCAAAAGGTTCCTTGTCCCTGGTGCTGTGTCTTACGTGCACTCTTTCCCCCCCCTGCCGAGACAGAGAGGGGCGCATTTGGAAGAGACAAGGAAGCGTGTGCCTGGCTGCTTCTGCCGCTGAGCCCGGCTAGAAGTTTGGCTGTCAGCTCAGGCAGCCCGCGAGAGTTTCTTCTGCCTCTCGCTTGCTCTCTCTCTCTCTCTCTCGTTCTCTCCCAGCTGGGAGCTGCTCTTTTTGCGCCGGGCACTCTTGGCTGGGAGAGCGAGAGAGAGAGCACGCGAGAGGCGAGGCACGCACACCCTGCGGAACTGCCTCGGCTCCTCTGGGCTCTGCCTCTGGCAGCCTTTTGAAATGCTCCTGCCTGTGATGGGGTGGCTAGGCAGGGATGGAGGCTCCCCTCTCTTCTTCGCAGCAGAGGTGCTGGTGCGCCGCGACTCTCGGGCACTCGCTGCTTGTGCCTCTGCGGCTACCGTACTGACGTTGCAGAGCCCTGCATTCAGCTACCGGTAGAGAGCACCGGGCCGCGGCTTTGCCTCCCGGCCACGCCTCCTTCGCTCACTCGCAGGCTCGGGACGCTCATCCTCCACCTGTCTGAAGGATGCGGGGAGGGCAGATGGAGGATGAGCGTCCCGAGCCTGCGAGCGAGCGAAGGAGGCGGGGGCGGGAGGCAGAGCCCGGCGCAGATCGTTGTGCAGGTCTGATCTGCAACTACAGGAAACGTTTGGTTGAGGCTATTGCTGCCAAAGGAGGGTCAACCAGTTATTAAGTCCAAAGGTTCACATACTTTTTCCTCCCTGCACTGTGAATGTTTACATGTTATGTTCAATTAAACCATGGCAACATCTAATGTTTGTGTAGTATTATTTTAAGCAGACTGTGTTTTTCTATTGTTGTGACTTAGATGACGTTCAGAGCACATTTTATGACCAATTCATGCAAAACTCCACGTAATCCCAAGGGGTTCACATACTTTTTCTTGCAACTGTACCTATTATATCCTGTATTGAACTTAGTTACAATCCTAAACGGTCATTCAAAAAGAAAATATTATAAGTATATTTTATCTTAATAATTGACTGTTCTGTAAGAAAAATGTATAGGGATTACATATACAGTAGAACCTCTGGTCACGAACGTTTCTGACCACGACCAAATCGGGTTCCAACCAAAAAATTCACAATTTTTTTTTCGTGGCCAATTTCCCCTTCTGCGCCATTTTTTTTTGTAAGTGCCATATTTCCAAAATTAGGTTCGGGTCATGACCAAATCGGTTTGCACCCAAAGTTATGGAACGTATTATGGTCGTGACCAGAGGTTTAACTGTACTACAAATTGGAGAAGAAAATCAGAATCAATTTCTGCAATTCAGCATCATATCTTCTCAACTGAATACAGGTAGTCCTCAACTTACGATCACAACTGAGCCCAAAATTTATGTTGTTAAGTGAGTTTTGCCCCATTTTACGACTTTTCTCGCCACATTTGTTAAGTGAATCACTACAATTCTTAAACTAGTAACACTGTTGTTAAGTGAATCTGGTTTCCCCATTGACTTTGGGGATCACATGACTCCGGGACACTGCAACCGTCATAAATGTGAGTCAGTTGTCAAGCATCCAAATGTAAATCAGGTGACCATGGGGATGCTGCAACGGTAGTAAGTGTGAAAAATGGTCATAAGTCACAATGAACTGTTGTAAGTCAAGGACTACCTATACAGCAAAGCTGTTTTTCAAAATGCACTGATCCAGCATATATCTGTGATTCCACAGGTTGCAATGGTAAAGAAGATGACTGTGTAAAAAGCAATGCCTACAAGGGTCAGTGTGCCTTGGTTGGTTTCAAAAACTTAAGCAAGGCTGGACCTAATTAGCCTTTGGACACAATACATCAGATATACCTGAGCTGCAGGTTAGATAGGGAAGTCAAAAAATACTGTGGATAAGAAGACGGTGGGGGACCACTTTTGTGTTATTGCCAAGAAAAATACATTGACATGTTGAGCTCCATTCAAAATAGGCTCTTTTTGGTGTATTTTAACTTATTTCCTTTTCTAATACTAATTGACAAACACTTGTCCTATCTTCTCAGAGGTAGGTGTCATTAAGTAGTTATTTCCACTTCGTTATTATCCACAGAGACAGAAACTTTGTGAGGCAAATCATTATTAACTTTCTCAACAACTGATAATGAAAGTTTCACAAAATGCAATTGACATAACAACATCAAAGGCTACTGAGAAAACTGTTGACCAATATTCCTTAAGTCTGGGGTATGAAATAATCATAAGAACTTTTGGTTCTATATTTTGTAAGTATTATACTGTAGGTAAAGCATTTATTTGTACATCAGACTGAATTTACCAGAAACACTTTAACTTACACTGAAATTAATTTAAGAGGAACTTTGGCCAAATCAAGGACAAAAATAAATTGTGAAGGGCTGATTACGAGCCAGTAATAGAATTCAGAACAAATGAAAATTCAATTACCTTTAAGTACTGAGAAAAGAAATGCTAAGTGTACTGCCAGCAAGGATTTCTCTAATTTCCAGAAATTTAATAGAAAAAAAACCTTGAGATTTTAGTTTGACATAAATAAAAATTAACTGATACTATAACAAAAAAGCAGGGGGAGGTGACAAAAGTCTTTAGCAGATAATCTAGTTTAAAACTTCAACACTTTTTAAAAAGATAAATCAAAATACGTAAATCATTAAAAGAAAGATCACATGTGCCTGATACATATTTTGGGAAGAGAGTATGACTTTGGTTAATGCTCCTTTGGCCTACACCTAACAAGCAAGATAGCCATATAAATTTTCAGCCAGAACACTTTTCAAGGCCTCCCAGATGCATCAGGAGATGCAACTCTCCAGATACCCCAGCCAACAAATAGTTTGGCAACTCTGGGAACTGCAGCTGAACCCACTGAAGGAATGTCAAATTGGAAGGGTGGAACAAACCATACACTGATCATGCATTATATTAAAAACGTGAAGGGCGAAGAGCTGCTAGGCATAACCATGATCAAGGATGAAAGGAGTCCAGTTACCTGAAACTAGTTTCCTGAAATGTAAAATGCCAACATTATTTGCTTCCTGTTCCAGAAGAGGAAAAAGGTTCTATAACATGGAAAAATCTGTGGCTCCCTAGATGTTGCTAGCTAGCTAGCTAGCTAGCTATTATTTATTATTATTATTATTTATTTATTTATTTATTTATTTATTTATTTATTTATTTATTTATTTATTTATTTATTTATTTATTTATTTATTTATTTATTTATTTAAAATTTAAATTTAAATTGCTGCCTATTCGCTCAAGGCGGCTTACAGGAATATAAAAACATATATAAAACTACACACTTTACTTTATTGATTAGCCCTTGGGCCATATCAAACTGCAGAGTTCCAGACACAAATTATTACTAAAATCTGATAAAAACAATTTAAAATGGAATTGGTTAAAATACAATTTAAAATGAAATTGGAATAAAATAGAGTTTAAAATGAAATTGGAATAAAATACAATGATTTAATACATAGATAAATAAAATACGATAAAATTATATTTCGGTATCACCCCTACAATCTACCCCAATCAGTCCCACATATGCTGATCTCAGCCGAACCATTTTGCTTAAGTATTGTGTTGTGTTAAATGTTATTTTCAGATTCTGGCCGCACATAAGGTAAGTTGTTTTGATATGAGGATCCCAATGGGTCATTCGTTTGGTATATAGACCAAGGTACCTGTCTCTCTTATACAGGCAACAATAAAATAGGATGTGAGCCAGGTCTTCTACCTCTGCCGCTCTGCAAATGCAGATGTCCATTGTAGGGTATAGAATGGAATCTCCCAGATCTGACCATTGTGTCAAGCTGTTCAAATCTCGCTTGCATAAATATCTCCCTAAGATGTTTTGGCAGTTGTTGTTAGATAGGGTGAACGGATGAGGCAGAGATCAGGTTCAGTGACAATAACAGCTCTTTATTCAGGCAACTATGTACAATCCAGCAGCACTCTGTCTGACAGCTCCCCTTTATATAGGGAGCTGTCAGACTACCCAGCCAATCAGCTTCAAGTATTTTCCCGCCGGAATGGAGGACCTCACTGGAGCCTTAATGCTCTAGTCCCAGTATGTAACACCCTTCTTAGTTGGGTTGATCCAACTCATGATGTAGTCAAGTAAATAGGCGGGGCGCTTAGTGCTTCTTTCAGACCTGCGCAGCTCAGTTGGATCTGAGGCTGTGGTCAGGTTGGTTGGGTCTTTTTGTCTCCCGAGCTCGACCAATGGAAGTGTCTGGAATCTTCCCCAGGGCATGGCTGGAGTTCCGGGAACCGGTTCGCTCAGAACTCGCCCCCCAGCTCTTACATCCCCAGGTAAGTTTTTCGGTTCTGTCGGGCTTGAGCTTTCTGTGTTGGGAGTGTGTGATTGTTCCGTTTGGGTAGGCGTTTGGTTTTTTTGTTCAGAAGTTATTTCTGGTTGCCTAAGAGTGGAGTGGCTGAGGCGGCCTCGGAGTTGGTCAATATGCCTCCTCCAGCTTCTACTGTCCTCGAGCTCTAGTCTATAGGAGCGAGGGCCGGTGATTTCTGCAATTGTGGCAGGAACCCAGAGAGCACCCCCAGCAGAGTTGTGGGCGTAAACTTGATCCCCTATGCTGAATGACCTAAGTTGGCTGGTCGAATCTACTGCGGCCTCGGCAGAGTAGTTTGGGTGTAGCCGATCTAGGGGAGACCTTAGCCGGCGGCCCATTAGGAGTTTGGAGGGGCTTCTGCCCATGGTAGCACTAGGCATGATGTGTACTAGGAGGAATTTATCAATGCGTGTTTGCCAATCGCCCGGCCCCATTCTAGACAGGGTTTCTTTGGCCGATCTCACCATTCTTTCCGCTTGACCATTGCTGGCCGGGTGGAATGGTGAGACCAGGGCATGCCTGATTCCCTGTTCTGCTAGGAAGGTTTCGAAGTTGATGGCCGTAAATTGGGGCCGGTTGTCAGAAACCAAGACATCGGGCAGGCCGTGTGTGGAGAAAAGTCTCCGTAGTGCCTTGATGACCGCCTCTGCCGTTGTGGAGGTCATGAGGACTACCTCTAGCCATTTTGAGTAGGTGTCCACAACTATGAGGAATGTTTGCCCGTCTGTGGGGCCTGCAAAATCAATGTGCACCCTGGACCAGGGTGCTTTCAGTCGTTCCCATTCATGTATGGGCACCTCTGGGGGAGCTGGTCAGGATTCCTGGCACGGTGTGCAGGTTGCCACCCATTCTGTGATTTCCCCGTCCATGTTAGGCCACCATACATAACTTCTGGCCAATGCCTTCATCCGGACAATCAACAGATGCCCCACATGTAAAGCCTCTAATACTGCAACTCGCAGTTTGGTTGGAACAATCACCCGGTCCCCCCATAGAAGACATCCCCTTAATACAGACAATTCATTTTGTTTAGTTACATAGGATTTAAATTCAGGCCCAAAAGGTCCCCTGGGCCATCCCCTCAACACCCAGTGCAGAACCTGGGCAATGGTTCTGTCCTTAGCTGAGTGACGCATGACTTCATTAGACGTGTCTAGGCAGTCAATGAGCAGGACTGGCGTGTCAGGGGTAGGATCGGCCAGGGCAGGGGGCATCTGCTGAAGGTGTCAGCATGGCCCAGAGTCTTTCCGGGGTGATGAATCAGTTGGTAGTTGTAGGCGGCTAAAAAAATAGCCCAGCGAGTCATTCGCAGTGAAAGGGAAGCAGGTGTAGGGCGGTCCCCTGCCAAGAGTCCAAGCAACAGTTTATGGTTGGTTATGAGGTCAAACCTTCGACTGTACAAGTAATCGTGGAACCGCTTGATCCCTGCCACCGCAGCCAGTGCTTCCCTGTGTAACTGGCTATAGTTCTGTTCTGCCGGTGACAGGGTCCTGGAATAGTATGCAATCGGAGCTTCGGTTCCATTAGGCAGGCGATGGCTGAGGACTGCCCCTATGCCGAAAGGCGACGCGTCACAGGTCAACACTAAAGGGAGAGTCTGGTTGTACTGCACCAGGAGGCTGTCCACGGAAAGCAGCCACTTGACAGCTGCGAACTTGGCTGCCTCAGTTTTGCCCCAAGTCCACTTTGCTTTTTTTCCGAGCAGCCTGTGCAAAGGCTCGGCTACAGTCGCCTTCTGTTGTAAAAAAAAACGCTGTAAAAGTTAAGGAGCCCGAGGAACGCCTGCAGCTCAGTCTGGTTACGGGGAGTGGGGCGTCCTGGATAGCCTTAATTTTAGAATTTGTGGGGTGGATCCCAGAGCCGTCTACCATGTACCCCAAGAACTCAACCCTGGGCACCCCAATTTGGCACTTCTCTTTTTTTAAGCGAAGGCCCTTCTCTCTGATCCTACTCAGCACAATTCACAGTCTTTGGAATAGCTGTTTTTTATCTGTCGCGGACACTAATATGTCGTCAAAGTAAGGGACTACTCCCGGTATACCCTCCAAAAGTCATTCCATAACGCTTTGGAATAACCCAGAGGCTATGCTGACACCAAATTGCAGTCTCTTGCACTTGAATGCACCCCTATGTGTTACAATGGTTTGGGCCTCAGCTGTGGCGCCATCTACAGGTAACTGCTGGTAAGCCTGCGCTAAGTCTAACTTTGTGAATATTTTTTCGGGCCCCAGGGAATGTAGTAGATGTTGAACAACTGAAAACGGATAGGCGCTGTTGTAGCGCCTTGTTCAGGGTGCATTTATAGTCTGCGCTGATGCGGACTGACCCGTCAAACTTGACTGGGGTCACAATGGGGGTTTCCCACCGGGCAAGGTCAACGGGCTCTAGGATCCCTTGGCCAATTAATTTGTCCAATTCTTGGTCAATTTTGGGCCGGAGGGCGAGAGGGGGCCTCCGGGGCTTTAATCTAATTGGCGCAACGTTTGGGTCAAGGCTGAACGATATAGGGGTCCCCACGGACCTACCCAGACTGCTGCTAAAAACGTCCTCGAACTCGTGGAGCAGTTCCTCGGCGCTGTCGTCATTGATTGTGTTGATGCCGGTTACCCCCATGCCCAGGGCTTTAAACCATTCCAACCCAAGAAGGCTTGGAAGGGAGCTGCTGACCACCATCAGTGTTAGCGGCCCGTCAAAGTTTTTGAATTTGACACGGAAGGTGCCACAGCCTAGCATGGGGATGCGGTTCTCCTGATAGTCGATGAGCCGTAATTCTTGATGTTTCAGCTGTCGTCTCTGGATGCCAGGGATGGCCTTCTTTAGTGTCGTCCAGGAGATGATGGTCAGGGATGACCCGGTGTCGATCTCCATGCTGCATGGCGATCCCTCGATGAGGATGGTGACGCGCAGCTTCTTACTCCTCGGCGTGCTTTACTGCCATATTTTGGTTTGGAATGTTTCTGTGGATTCCACCCTTTCTTATTTCCACCGAGGTTTCCATGCTTCTCGTCGGTGTGGCTTTGGGTGGCTTGGCTTGCTTGGTGCCCTTCTCATTTGCTGCGGCAATGGAAGGTTGGCGCGGTAGACCTGGGCCAAGTGGCCCCGCCGATCGCATCGTTGGCATATCACGTCTCTAAAACGGCAGTTTGCGTGCTGGTGGTTTCCCCCACATCCAGCACAAGGCTGGAATCGATTGTCCGGTTCATTTGCCCCTTTTCGTCTTTCAAATCTAAGGCGGCAAATTTCCTCTTCGCTGTCAGGCAAGAGATCTCGTTCTGAACTCTCGCGATGGACGGTGACAGCTTTGCACATGCTTTTCGGGCTGCCCTGCTTCTGAAGTGTTTCGATCAACCTGGTTGACGCTTCCGTTGCTCTGGCCTTGTCGAGGGCGACCAGTAGCGTGAGGGTCGTTTTTGACAAAAGCCTCCATTGGAGGTTGATATCACGCACCCCTCAGATTATTCTGTCCAGCAGCAACTTGTCTAGGTCTCAGAATTCGCAGTACGCTGCGGCCTTGCGAAGCGCAGCAACGTACTCGTTGATTGATTCACCTTCCCGATTTCATAGATTAAATTTGTGCCGCCGCACGAATTTAGACGGTAGTGCGTCTTCAGCATAGTCTGGAGCACGGTCCAGGTGACTGTCTGGACCGGTGTTGGCTCTGCCAGCGCCTGGGCGGGCTCAAAAACCTCAGACCCACAGTAGCTCAGAAATAGAGCTCTTTTCTTGTTGTCTGATAAGCCGAGGAGGTCATTGGTCTCCATGAAGCACTCGAACCTTGTCATGTAGGAGTCCCAGTGCTCCTTGGCTGGATTGTAGTGACTCGATGGGACGTGCGTCGTCATTTTGTTGTTCCTACAGATCGCTTGATGCCCCTGTGCTGGATTGCGTTTGTCAGCTCTTTTTGTTATCTGCCTTCCAATCCCATCCTCGTCGCCAGTGTTAGATAGGGTGAACGGATGAGGCAGAGATCAGGTTCAGTGACAATAACAGCTCTTTATTCAGGCAACTATGTACAATCCAGCAGCTCTATGTCTGACAGCTCCCCTTTATATAGGGAGCTGTCAGACTACCCAGCCAATCAGCTTCAAGTATTTTCCCGCCGGAATGGAGGACTTGACTGGAGCCTTAATGCTCTAGTCCCAGTATGTAACAGTTGTAACTTCAAATAGCTGTCTATTTGAAAAGTATGTTTGTATTTACTCAGCCACAATACAACTAATAAAAGAGAATAATCATATAATCAATTAATAAAATAATAAAATAAAATAAAATGCCAGGTCAAGCTAGCTTGGCTAATGTTGAGATACTGAATCCTGTAGTTTCACATTATCTATTGTAGGTTGTCTACTTGTGCTCTGGAAGTTGATCAGCTTTAGGTATGTGGGCAGTTTCTGCAGCAAAGACACCCACATTTAAGCAAACAAAAGAAAGATTTGCAACAGTTTCTATCTGTGTTGCAGCTGATTTTAAGTGCAAAATGTTTCATATGAATTTAGCTATGAAATACAGGAATATGTGTGTCATTCTGGACTAGAGGATCAATGTGAGAGATGTGGTATAAAGAATGTTCTCAGTCAAGAAATATAATGGGTCAGAAGGCATCTATTAGAGGCATGTTAATGGGATTGTTGTGAGGATTATAAAGGCTGGTATTTATATTGTACACCTTGCAAGGAAGTCTGGCATAGAAAATAAATAAACACACAATATTTCAAATAACCTAGTAAGTACACTTTGGGTGTTTTTTCCAAAGCAATTAAATTCCAATTTCCCTTTCTTTCTTTTGGAGGGAAGCAACTGAACAATTTGATATTGCATTTACCCAATATCAATATATACTTCTGACTTCTTTATTAATGTGCTGAGATCACATAGTGCCCTGGGGTATGTGTGAAGAATATGAATTGTATGCAGCAGCATCTTTGGTTACTGTGCAACCATAACATATCTAACCATACAAAGGGGGAAGGGGAAGCTGTGGGAGAGTTGGGTTATATCTGCAAAAAGGATAACAAAGGATACACAATGTTAATTGTTTGTGAGGCACTCTGACATGTGTTTGAGATGAGAAGCTATATAAATTGAAATAATAAATACAATCGTGTAGAGTACAGAGAAATTGGACATGCACACAGGAAACAGGAAATGAAATCTTAAATGTAAATAAACATGAGGATGTTACTTCTTGTAGTCTGCCATAATTTTTAGCTACCATAAGAAGTTTCTTTTTCCAAATAGTTCCTAATTATGCTAAAGAACAAACTCAAATGTAATGTGTATATATTTCCCACAACTTTAATGGGGGGAAATGACTGTAAATTAAACTGCATTATACCACGAAGTTATATCACTTAAACTTAGTCTGATGCATCATCAAATACTTATTCTTCTTTGTATATATTTTGATAAAAAGTTTTAAAACAAAGGTAAAAATGATACGAATTAATATAAAGGTGGTAAAAAAGAACGAGAAAGTAAAAGTGCAAACAAAAAGAAAAAAATAGACTTCCAGGCTTCCTCACCGCAGTTATAAGTACAATTATAATATATGTGGAATTCATTATATGCATATCAGAATAATGCATTCAAAATTAAATTATTTTACTTTTATTCTTTTAATAATGCACTTAAAATAATTCCTTTAAAAAAGCCATTGCCAAAGATAGAGAAGGAATATAGTAAATTGAATTCTATTATCATATATTCCTTTGTTGATATAAAATATAAAGTTAATGTTATTAGAGCTAACTACTTTTCTCTTTGTAAGTATCAAAATCTTTATTACCTTTCATGATCAATGTCCATAACATTATTATTATTACAATTATAAGAACCCTAGCAGAATTTTTGTTATAGTTTGCTGCACCCTGTTCCTCTATCCATAAACATTAACAGTGTTGGAGAAAATCCAAATAAAGCACACCATGACCTAACATAACTGAATGTAACAGCAGAGTAGTTTCTCTACAAAAAGATTCTGTTTAGGATTAGCAAGGCCAAAAAGACTGGAATGTAATTGGAGAGTACACACTGAATCCCTTGTCAAGGAAACATCAGATTCCTTCACTTGGATTTTAAAATAAACACAAAGTCTACTTTTAGAGAAACAAAGGAACAGGCAAATATACAATACACAATGCCTGGCTTGGAAGACCATACATGAGAAGGAACCCGGAACAGATCTATAGGAGCATTTGCTCCTATAGATAACTATGAAATAACTATGATAAAGCATTATACTGGGGTGTTTATTCTGTTGGTGCAGTTTTATTGGCAGATTAGTCAAGAGTGCAAAGACATGCTCAAACTATGGACACTACTTATGACAAACCCTATAAACCTTCAGATGCTATCCTCTATGGCAACAGGATTTTATTCCAACAATGAAACTGGCAGTAATAAATTTCCTATTCTTGAACTCTCTAGAGAGAAAAAAATATATATCTCCAAGACACCATCAGCTGACCAACCACAGTTCTCATTGCCCCTTTATAAACACCAAATACAAAATCCATAAATGTCTTGACGAGGCTCATGGCTATGCTATTCTATCTTCATGTGGTTGAACACATGAAGTACTAAGAGGGAATCTCTGGTAATAAAAGCTACAAATAAATGATAGCCCTCACAAAAAAGAAAGGGGAATCTTTACAGATTTCTCCCTCATGTCTTGCAGCTGAAAATAGATAGGAATATGGGCGTAGAAAGAACAGAGGGTGTAGAGTGGGGCAGAGATAGTGAAGGAATGTTAAAAGCCATTTACAGATAAAACAAACAATAAATAATATCTCAGTCCTAGGAAAGAAGTCGGTATGAGGAAGAGATTGAAAATTGCCCTGCCTTGATTCTGAAGAAAAGACTGGCAGGCTTTCAAGATTCTGTTAGTACAGTCTTCAAAATAAAGTGGAGTTCCAGTAGTCGTTGTGGCAGTCTCATTCCTGGCCTTGTCTACCTCAAAGAGCACACATCAATCTTGAAGGCCTCACAACTCTCTAATCAGAGACTACCTGCAGCCAAAGCAGTACTTGTTCACTCTCAAAGGAGTTTGCCACAGATGTTTGAAGGAGTTCAGGATCAATTTCTAACTTCACAAGTTCTCCATGATGACTTAGCCTGCAGCAAAGAGCTATAAAATTGTAGAAATGTCCAACTTCAGAGACTAATCCCAAACAGCAAACCATTTCTTTCCAATGATGTTGTGTAGATAGGTAGTAGCCATGATTGACCAACTATTCGGTAATTTTACCATTCTATAAATCCTGTGCAATCAGGATTTGGGATTATACAAAGCACATCAAATCAGCCAAACACTGCTTTTAGTATGTCTTCAGACCTCACCATCAAATGGGTTCAAGATGAAGGCACAACTAGAGGACTACAGATGCTAGAAAGTGAAAATGGGCATGCAGAAATTGTCTCTGGGAAAAAATCTGAATGGGACCTTGTTGGAAGAACAAATTTGAAAATATCAAAAACAAAGCAAGCACTGAAATACTACTAGATAAGATAGGACTTGACTATAGCTATCTCATTCTGGGACATAGGTCTGGTTATTGCTACTCTCTGTGAAGATATTTGTGTATAGTGTTTTTAAATACCTATTGTCATAGTAACTTCTATAAGTAAAAGGCTTTTAAAAACACATATACCTAGCACAACATAATTTACATATTCTGTTAATTCATAGATTATTTAACCATATTTTACTGAATGCATCACAATTATAGCAATAGCACTTAGACTTATATACCGCTTTACAGTGCTTTACAGCACTCTCTAAGCGGTTCACAGAGTCAGCATATTGCCCCCAACAATCTGGGTCCTCATTTTACCCACCTCAGAAGGATGGAAGGCTGAGTCAACCTTGAGCCGGTGAGATTTGAACCGCTGAACTGCTGAACAGTCAGCTGAAGTAGCCTGCAGTACTGCACTCTAACCACTGCGCCACCTCGGCTCTAATTGCCTAAATGCTACAAATAAACTCACTTATTTTGCTTCTGTACCGTATTTAGATTTCTACATTTTTATTTTTAGATATTTCCCATTTAAAAGAAAAACATTATACTTAGCCAAAGTAATCTAATTATGCAACCATTAATGTCAACTTTGGAGACAATTATTTAATACAGAATTACCCAAAGGGATATCTAAATATATTGCATCAGTCTGAAGTAGACTGATAAATAATGTTTTAAAATATTACAGCAGACAATATTTATTAGCAGACAGTGTCTAATTAACATGCATCCTATCACCCAAATTAGAGTTATTGCTGCTCTCTGCCAGCTGAATTCCCTTTCCATTTTGTCATGCAATTACGTAAGAATGTTTGGTTTATAAAATGTGGATAAATATGATGCATGATATAAAAAACAAATTCAAAAGTAATGTCTACAATTGGAGGGCCAATCACAAAAATGTGCTGGATGAGGGCCAATAATCTGAATCATTAAATAGATTCAAATTAATGAATCATCAGCTTATTCTGGATAAGGTTATGCTCCCAGGTTTAGGCAGTCTCCCTTGATATACTAAAACTAATTGACATTAATAATATCTTAATAGGCTTGAGTAGTATAGAGCGACTAAATCCAGTTTCAGCTACCTGACTAGCTATTGCCTTTCCTAAGCATGGATAAATTTATTTAAATAACCATGTATCACAACCGATTGACTGCAATGCTGTATAAGTAAGGTAGCCTGAAGATAACCAAAAGCAGCAGCTGATGGATTATCAAGTCAGGATGATGGAATCAAGAGTCACTGATCCTGAAACTACTAGTCTGCCTACCGACTCCTGGGCTTAAATCAAGATGCTGCTACTACTGTAGAAAGCTCTAAAATATGATATAGAATCCAAGGATGAGGAAAAACATCTGTCTTAGCATCAAGCTATGGTGCTGGAGAAGACCTGCTGCAGTTCCTATCTGTTGGAGTAACTCATACCGTGCTGACTTAGAATAAGGTCATGCAGCAAAAAAACTTCCAATCATGGAATTCCTTAGGACCATAATACTCCTTTAGTTGATGCCTGTTGTTGATTGATAAGTACTTTTTGATGCTATTTGGTACTGAAGGTTTAACTGTTGTACTGGAATGCTGTTCTTAAGCTCCTTTGTGTTACTCATTCGGGCTCTTTTAAGATAGTGGTATGTACATAAAATGAATAGTAATAATTAATTAAAACCCATTCATTTATCTTTTTAAATTTATTATAGCTACCCACACCAAAGGGTATTAATAAACCAGGCACCCTTCTATTATATACACTATTAGCAATTTGGAGGAGTATTGTTGCAGGAAAGAAAATCTGTCTTTTTGTTTATAGGAAGGATGCTCAAAAATTATACTGCAAGATTTACAGTAAGTGCCCAGTGTAGCATATGTCCTATTCACTGAACCAAGAGCCTTCAGTATTATTCAAATATTATACTATATACTGACTATTTCATTACCAAGTAACAGGTGTGGCACCTAGATACCAAAAGAAGGAAGGATATTAGGTATCTCTGGGCAAGAAATTCTGTGCCCCTCAATAATGCCTAGATGTGGCAATAACAGGATGGCAATCAATGAAAATTAAGTTATGAGATCAATTTAATGATCATTGCAGTACATAATACCTGGTCAAGAACATGGATGTGGGTGGGTTGGGGAAAAAATGGGAGAGCACAACACTGTAATTAGGAATATAGTCCTTGTTCAAATCCCATCAGCATGACTCTCAAAATAAATGTTACAAATTTGCTACTAATATTTCTCAGGATGAATGCAATGGTCATGTCAGCTGAGAATCTAAACACAACTACCATAGCTTAGACAAACAAAAAAAGTGTTCAGAGTTTTAGCTGACATGACCATTGCATTCATCCTGAGAAACATTAGTGGCAACTTTGTACGATTTATTCTGAGAGCCAGAATAAACAAAACCATGTTTATTAGCCACCCTCTTACCTTTTTCCACCCTATTCCATATCTGTTTGTTTTCAGATATGAAGCCTTTTTTCATTTTGAATCATAGATTACATTGCTCTCAATCATACTTCTAACGTGATTAATTATATAAAATATTTTTTGCTTCCGCTGAATTTCTCAGTTACGTATCCAGTGTTACTACTGTAAGACATCCAGATACAATTTGTACCATTTGCCATAGTGAAACATGAAATAAGATTATACACTTGTCCAGCTACATTTCAGTACCATATCTAATGCTGAGCACCATAGTTTAAGAAGGGTTCAGAGAAAATGGAACAAGTTCAGAAAAGTGCAGTGGGGGTGAAGTGGAATTGATGCTAGGTTCTACCAAGAGAAATGTAAGGAATAATCATATTTAGCCTTGAGAAGAGAAGAATGAGGGAGCACTCTTCAAATACCTGTAAGGATGTCACACAGAAAAGCGAGACATTTCGTCTCAGAGTACCAGACATGAAATAATGGCTTCAAATTATAGGAAGACAGATTAGAACTGAAGTGTTATAAAAAAAATTCCTAATAATATCATCTAACAGCAGAACCAATAGCACAGACAAATGTTTCTTTCTCTGCATGGATCAGACCGGGGTGGGTTCTAACTTACCTCGCTGCCGGTTCGCTTCCTTCTGTGCCGCGTGGCTGCGCCGCATGGGCGTGCACGCGTTTCACGCATGCGCAGTGCAAAAAAATTTAATTTTTTTTTAAAAAAGCCAAAAACAAGATGGCGACACATGCGCAGTGCCAGAAACTCGGCTTCTGAGCATGCGCAGAATTTTTTTTAAAAAAAACAAAAAAACAAAAAAAAATTCAAAAAAAAATGGCGGCGCCCACGGACCGGCACCGACCGAACGGATCCGTGACATCATCGTGATGTCACCAGCGGGTCACTACCGGTTCGGGCGAACCGGTCTGAACCAGGAGGAACCCACCTCTGGATCAGACCAAGGAGAGGGTTTAATTAACATTCCTATGTTTCTATGTGATGGCTTAAATTGCCCCTCCTACTCCCGTAATCCTCATCCATTCTCTGCTGGAGTCAGAAAAGGAAATGTAACATATCTTCGAGCAATTCATTAGAAAACAATAGTTTTGAAGTTGAGTGCAAATTTTGTTTGAGGTTTGCCAAATGACATTCAATGATCAGTGATTAGCCTGAAACTAAAAAAATAATAATTCCATCCATTCCTAAAACGTCATCTAGCTACTCCCCTCCACACGGCCAAAATTGTTCCTTTTGCTTGTGTTCACAGGGAGCTGCGGGACCATCAACCTATAATTTTCCTGACAGAACCAGAACAGGAGCTGGATGAGATGGATGAATTCCCTCTCCAATTGGAAAAAAGAGTGATAGTGCCTCAAAAATAATAAGCATCCAGTTCTCCTGATTTTAATGACACTGTAACTGAGCATGTGATAAAAACACAGGAAATAAATGTCAATCAAAACATTTTTCAGAATAATACTGGAAAATACAGGGTATCTTGTAACGTAAAATTGCTAAGAGAAGCAAAGAACTACCAAACATGAAAGATAAATATATTGTACATAAGTAGTTAACAATATATAATCTACTATACTAGTGTTCCTCTCTAAATCTAAAATCACAGACAGACGTTTGAATTAGGGTAGGCTCAAAATCAAAGCACTGTTTTTACTGATATGTTAGTGCCACAGAAATGGGTAGCAATGTAAGGTTTTCTTAGGTGTGGCCCAGAGGTGGGTTCCTACCGGTTCGGACCGGTTCTATAGAACCGTTAGTAACGTGGCAGCCTGGGTCACTGGAACTGGCAGTGACCCAGGCCTGCCACGCCCCTGAGCCGGTTCTCTCGGCGGCACCATAGGCGCTGCCATCTTGTTTTTTGCTTCTGCGCATGCGCAGAAGTTTTTTTAAGTACTGTGCATGCACGCACAACGCACGTGATGTGCGCCCGCCCGCGCAACACGTCCCTGAGTGAACCGGCAGTAGCTGAATCTGGAACCCACCCCTGGTGTGGCCTTACTACATTGTCTGTGGTACTGTCAGATTACATAAAGGTTATCTTGGAAAAACAAGAGGTTCATGAATCTTTGCTCTCAAAAAGCAACCATCGTAAATGGACTACAGCCCTATGCAACATTCAGTCATAAATACATAGAGCTGTCCATAAGTCAAATCTGTAGAGGTGCCATTTCAATAGAAGTATGACCAGTCACCGCAACAAAGCTCTCAAAACACTTCAGAGTAAAATATTTCTCCTGAAATGGCATCTTACATTTTAATGCAATATTTTACACATAAATTCCAGTGAGTTCTCTTGGAATTTCCTCCAAGATAAACATGAACAGAATTGAAGCCTCGATGTAATCATATAAATACCCTTTTCTATTTTTGTGGAACAAGCCGTTAAAAAATTTGACTATAGTTTTCAAAGTCAAAATAGCTAAGTTCTCCTTTATGTCCTGAAATCATGGATTTGCTGACCAAGGATACCGTGTTTTTATATCTATTCTGTAGTCAACCCTTTAGTATGGGGTTTAGGAATTCAGATATAATGGCAACATTTAGTAATGATAGCAAACCATGTTTTCAATTTAAGAGAATAAGAAACAGTGAGCTTTAGATGATTTATCATGACGTCTGAATCTTATAGTTTAAGCTTAGTATACTATTACTATCTAATAGCAGCTGACAATTCTAAGTCTGATTTTTCTCAAGAACTGTATGATTGCTTCATGGGTTTTTTTATGGGCAAGGAGAAACTGAATCAAAAAGGATCTGAAAAAGATGGAGGTTTCTGAAACAAGACACAGGATGCTGCTCCTAAATGAACTGTAAGAGAAAACTGTCTGCTATAAGGATAATGATCATAGTCACCTGAATCTTTCTGTATTAGATGCACTGAAATCAGAAAGACTGAATTTATGCATATATATTTATATTTGACAATAAAATATTTGAGCATGGTCAGGTAATAAAATGAGTTTCAAGTAGCAAAGTAAAAGGTGATATTCACACTATAGGTCAACAGGAAAGGGATAAAAGTGTGATGTTGTTATATAAATCTGTGATATGATCATATTCACTATATTGTATTCCTGTAATCATGGCTTTCTCAAACTGCTACCCCAGTTGGAAAGAGTGTAAAATAGAACAAAAGGATCACTTTCCATTTTATTGGGTTGCATAATCTGAGGTCGCAACTTAACTGGCTGGGATTTTTTTTGTTACTTAACTTGAGGTGCAAACCTATCCAAAAAATATACCACAGGTTAATCCAAGGTCTCCAAATGTTTTGGCCAACAAGCTCATTTGAATTTTTGAGAACTTGTTAAGGGTATGTGCACAAAATGGCTGGCATGTTAGGCATGGCTGATCTCAAACACCCATTTAGCAATGGGTGAAGATGTTCCTCATCATTACTTCTAGTCTCCCAGAATGTTGTCCACCACCTCAACCTACTTTTAGCTGTTTTCTTGGCATCTGGACACAGTTCCAAAAAAGCACTTAATTTCAGTTTCTCATTTATTTTGCAAGAACGCCTCTGCATAGGAGAGGAGACATTATTATAAATAAACGTGATATTGAAGGTTGGTGTTGGCTTTGCAGCTTGCTGACATCACTTTTAAGAAAGATACAGACCACTCAGCTTAGCTGTTGGTTTAAAAAGCCAGTATTTTATGCAAGGTCATACCTCTCCTGGCCTAGTTTACAGCAAATAGACAAAAAATGTGAAGGCTTTTCTGGAGATAAATGCAATACTTCCCTTTCTTAATATATAATATTGAGACATTTTTCTCAGAACCAATGAATTTGCTAATTAAATAGATCTGCATTTCCTTTTCCACTTATATGGGTGTCCAGAGGAAGGGGAGCTGTTATCCAAAACTAAGTCTCCTCATTACTGGTTTTATCTCCTGGTCATTCAGAAAATGTACATTGCACAATTTAATGACTCATTCCATCATCCAACAGTAATAGTTTTAGGGAGATACTAAAACTAACTTGTGCAATAGCCATCAGGAAGAAATAAATTGAGGAAAATATAATTAGAATGCTTACTTTGGAAAAGTTAATGGAATATAGAATACCTCTCATACTTAAAGTTCACACTTATTTCCTAAAAGATCAGGAAGAGAGTTTCTACAAAACTGTAAACAAACATTAAATACAGGTAGTCCTTGACTTACGACCACAGTTGAGCCCAAAATTTCTGTTGCTACGTGAGCAATTTGTTAAGTGAGTTTTGCCCTATTTTTGTGACTCTTCTTGCCACATTTGTTAAGTGAATCACTGCAGTTGTTAAATTAGTAACATCGTTGTTAAGTGAATCTGGCTGCCCCATTGACCTTGCTTGTAAATAGGTCACAAAAGAGGATCATATGATCCCCGAGACATTGCAACCGTCATAGATATGAACCAGCTGTCAAACATCCGAATATAAATCACATGACCACATTAACCCTGAACTACTTGGGTCAGGTCCATGGTTGTCATGGAAGCCATGAACTCCTGAGACGAATCTGAAGATTCACCGAGTGATGGCAAGTTGAAGTCCCCCAGCACCATAAGCCTGGGGAACTCTACCGCCAACCCGGCTACTGCCTCTAGCAGCACAGGCAGGGCCGTCGTAACGCAGCTGGGAGGCAGGTACGTCAACAACAAGCCCAACTGAACCCCTGAGTCCAACTTCAAGAGGAGAGACCCAGCCAGGTCTCGGTTATGCACGCCAGGTCAGCCCTCTCCTCCAGGATTAAATCCCGAACGAGGGGGGCCTTGTTAACAACAGACCTGGCATTAAGCAGCAGCAGCCTGAGGCCAGGGCCCTGACATCCCAAGTCACCAGGAACACAAGACGAGCCCGGTGAACCAGAACCAGAGGGGCCGGAACAAGGAATCGCTTTGAGACAGCGAGTCCTAGTTCCCCGAGAGCGGCCTACCCCTCGGCTCCCGCCATATCTACTGTAATGCTACAGATATGTTTAAACAGTTTAAACTATGTAAAGGAAAAGTAAATTTATTTTTCTTTGGTAATAGAGGAAAGCCCTATTTCACTACAGAAAACAATCACCATAGACTAGTTATACATCCACGTCATCAGAAATGTTTAAATGTTTACATTCCAAACAGCCTAAAAAATAAAACAGTTTAACAAAGCCAGAATCAAACACTGTTACTGAGATACTAATATTAGTTTACCAAAAGCCCAAGTATTTTATTTGCATTAATTAATGGTAAAATTAACAACCTGAGAAACCATCCTCAGGTTACCTTGAAGTTCTGAAGTTAAAAAGGAAGGAAGGGAGGGAAGGGAAGGGAAGGGAAGGGAAGGGTAGGGAAGGGGAGATATAGATAGCTTACTAATGATCTATCAGCCTTGGTGATCAACTGAAAAGTTGTTGATAGGCAGAACTGAGAGCTCGAATAATAAATCAATAAAACCTGATGATTTTGGATTTAGATATCCCAAAGGATAGAAACAAATACAACATTCATATGAAAGAGTTATACATCATACAACATTCATATGAAAGATTTATACATCCACCAGTTCTTGTCCAAATAGGTAAGACCCCAGTTTGGGGCAAAGTAAATTGTCTCCTATGAAGGGCATACAGAACATTAATTTCATATGTAGGAGTTGACTAAGAAAGGGAACTATAAAAAGTGTAGGAAACATTGGTTTTATTAATTAATTAAATGTTTATGTTTTTGTTTAAACATGGAGGTAGAATCTATTTCACATGTGCTAATATAATGACCATTGTACCAATGGTGATGAAACAATATTTATAATTGTTAACAAGTATATTTGCCATTGTGATTGGAAGGTCATTATCCTTCTTTTAGATGACCATTCTTCAGAAGCCTCTAAGAAGGTTGCAAAATTTCTATCAATAGCTATAGCTGTTAGTAGCCATCGGATTCCTCTCTCATGCTAGTAATCATTACCTGTTAATTATTTCAGACTGTTCTTGCAATTAAAAAAGCATCCTTTACTATATTTATTGTGTTGTTGGTTTTCATACAGAAAGCTATCTATTATGGCACATAATCAGTCAGTCAATCAATTAATGAAATTAACTGCTGGTTACTTTCTTGTATTTGGTTTTGGACAGTAAATAAACTTAGATGAAAGAGGAAACTGTCCTATTGCAAAAAAAAAAAACAGGAAACTTACCAAATAGCAATTATCTGGGTAGATAAAAATTGTTCTTTTGGTGTACTGGGAAGCTTCTTTCTGTAAAAGATTATTACAGTGTCATTTACGCAAATTTCACAGATTGAGTGAAATATGACTAACTCAGACAAGGGTTAATTAAATGTTTCTTTCTGACTCTAGGGAACAGGAAAGTCTAAGCTAAATGTGCAAGTAGTCCTCATTTAGCGACTTTTTATGAAATTATGAAAAAGTAACTTTATGACCAATTCTTACATTTACAATTGAATTGTGAAGTCCTTGTTGCTGAGTTTGGTTGTTTGCTTGGTTATAATTGCTAGTGAGTATGAGATTTACTCCCTGTTTATATATTAGCTTACCTTGCTATTGTTGGTAGGGGTGTGGTTTTCTCTTTGGTAGTTCCTTGATTTCTGTCCATTGGTGAGGAACAGTGAAGGAAACTACTCAGTAGTAACTCCATGTGTCTGTCTTGGTTCTTGGGGTCTGAGATCAATCTCACCAAACTAAAGCAACTATTTGCATCATTACAGGTAAAATCTGAGAATTGCTAGGAAGGATCCTTCTTAACTCTCTTTCTCCTGGCCAAACTATCTAAGCTTTGCTGTCTCTTTGCTGTCTGGAATGCAGATCCTTCCCCTTGGGAATCCAGATTACATCCACCATAAAATGGTTTGGAGTATTTCCCAACAAATTAAGATTTTATAATGACAGCCATCTATGTTAACAGTAAAAGAAATAGAAATAAAAATGAACTGCTATTGTCCCAATCCAAGACTGGGTCTGTACCCAGCATTGTTTAAGCCCAAAATGAACATACTAAGGTGTGAGATTGCATGTATAGCTTTATTCTGTTCAGAGAAAAGACACAGGGAGATTCCCCCTTAAAGCCCATGTAACACCTCTTTACACACTTTTTACACTCTTTACATTTTAAATGTTCCTTTATCACTATGTGAAACAAGAACAAAAAAACTTTTGAGTTTGCAAAGCAACCAAAGAAATGATTGGCACATAAACTGTGAAAAAGAAATGTATATTGAAACTACAAGAGGGAAATATTGCAGTAATGGATAATGTGGCTATTAAAAAAGCATTTCATCAAAGTCACTCCAATTTTTATGAAACAAAACATTTCTCTGGAGAAAATAGATGTGTATCTAAAGAAACAAAATTTACCAAAGATTGCAGAGGAACAGAAATATATTATGAATGGACCTGTAACAATGTGTAATTTGTGAAGCTACAAAAAAAAAAAAATGAAAACAAGAGCTATGCCTGGAGCATCTGGGTGCCCATGTTCTTATTATAAACATTTGGAGGATGAACTTTTACAACCTTAAAAATATGATTAATTCTATTTTACAGGGAGGAAAGATGCCACAAAGCTGGAAAGAAGCCAATGTAGCATTAGTATCTAAAGTGGGACGAGATCTGACTTTAACAAGAAACTGTAGGCTGATATCATTATTCAATACTGTAATGACTACAATGATTCTAGACTGAAAATAATTTTGCAAGAATTTATTCGTGAGGATCAATGTGGCTTTTTATCTAAAAGGCATTTAAAGGACAATGTTAGAAATGTGTTGGACATTTTGGAATACTTGGAGGAACATAATGAAAAACAATTTCATTGATTTTCTTAGACACGGAGAAGGCTTTTGAGAATTTGAACAGGTATTTTTGCTCCAAGTTTTGGAAGATATGAATTTGGAGAGAGAATTTTATAAAAGATACTTCACAGAAAGTCCAAATAGTTGTTAATGGAGATCTAACAAAGCCTTGTGAGATACAAAAGGGAACAAGACAGGGATGCCCACTGTCTACTCTCTTGTTTATTTTTGTCCTTGAAATATTGAATAAAGATGTAGCAGAAAATGAGAGGATTGTGGGAGTAAAGATTAAAAAAGAACGTATAATAAGTTAAGGGCTTTTGCAGCTGACTGGGTGTTGGTTTTGGAAGATCTTTAAAAGGGAATTGAAACACTAATGGAAAACTAAAAGACTTTGGTATATTAGTAAGTTTTAAGACTTACAAACAGAACATGAAAATGATAACAAATATGAAAATAGAGAATAAAATAGGAATGATGAATAAAATGGGTTTTCAGATTGAGAAGAATGTTAAATATTTTGGGTGTTTACCATGACAAATATGAATTGTATGTTTCTTATTTATAGTTATCTGAAAGATTTAAGGTAGGCAAAAGAGTTTATGGTATTGAACATTGTTAAGATTGACCTTGAAATAAAACTGCAAACAAATTATGAACAGGTAATTGCAAAAATGTATACACTTTTATTGAATTTTGAAACAGAAGAAGCACAATTGAAAGAATGTATGATTCAGTGGGCTAAAAATGTTGGTTATAATGTACAGATGGAACAATGGGAAAATAAGGGGCTGAAAGACCTGAAATTTTACATTATGTTACAATCTTAAAGAGAACTTTTAGAAAATTATGTACTATTAGCATATGACACCAGAGAAATGGTCTAGAATGTATAAAGGCACTTTGAATTTATGTTTGAAACAAGAAAGGTCATTTTATTATGCTGAAAGTCACGAAATTTTGTTTTTATGTATGAGAATGTAAGCAAGATTATTGCATGCACAAAGATGGAAAGATTTGGTAATACCTAAAATGAAGGAATGGTTGGTGAAGATGCTAGAACTTTTTGTGTGAAACAGAAAACAAAATAATTTATGGTTTTGAAGATTAAAATAGGATAGAGTATAGAAATCAGTCCAACTTTAAAGAAAGTGGTAAATTTATAAGTACAATTATAAATTTGCCTCTTTCCATTTTTCTTTTACTTTTTTTTCTTTGATTTATTTCTCTCTCTTTTTTTCTTTTTTCCCTTTTTCTTTTGCCTTACTGATGGAAGCTATTGTGCAATGGCTGCTGGTTCGGAAAAGGGCTGGTATAGAACATAATAGCTATAAACCATTGGTTTACCAAAATGTACCTGAGGCCTCTTTTAACATACGAACCCATAAGACACTCCATATTATCTCTGTTTGCTTTACCTTGTTTCCAGATAAATGGGCACAATTCCAAACACAATGCTGGGCTGCAATTGCCCATAACTTCTATTTTTCAGTTTACATAAGCCAGAAATATTCTTGGAAATGAAAATGAAACCGGCGGTTTACTTTAGCACTATAGAAGCTTCTGATTGTTTTATTAATTTATAAAGATAAAATCTCAGATGGGTAGAGAGTCCATCAGATGCCCAAGTCTTGGTGTTCACTGACAATCCTGGATTCTATGATTACAACCTTATCCAAAGAACCATAGAAACCAATTCCAATCTTTAAAAAAACTAGAAAAATAATATGTGATGTGGCACAAATTAAGCCCTAAAATAGTGGTGTCCAACCTTGGCAACTTTAAGACCTGTGGACTACAACTCCCAGAATTCCCCAGCCAGCATGGGAGTTGAAGTCCACAAGCCTTAAAGTTCCCAAGGTTGAACACCCCCTACCCCAAAACAGCTCTTTGTTTACTGGCTACTATGTGTGGAGGAGAAGAGGACTTGAATTATGTCTTTTCCAATTTTATGGAATATATCAAAATTACCCTGTCTGTAATGGAAAAATCCCAACAACCACCAAAGAGCAGCCATTATTTTTACTGTCCTTCAGGATTTATTTATTTTCTTTCTGGAAGTTTTAAATACAGACAAGCTTAGGGAATGAGTAAGAAGATTCAAGAGAGAGCTCTTTTGACAGAGGGAAGAAAATTTAGCTATTTTGTTCTGTATAATTTAGGAAACAACATTATATATTTGATCAGTCAACTTTTTCTCTGCTATGTGGGCTGGGACTACAATATCCCAAATTCTCAGAATTGTAGCCCAAATCCATCCAACACATGATGGCTAGAGCACACTGCTCATGGCTTACCTTACATGTTCCCGGTTCTCATTTTTTTCCTGCCATTTCCTCTAGTTTAGTTCCAATTTTTTTTAGAGAAGAGGTTAATCTGAACTGTTTTCTAAGCAAGCAAGAACCTCAAATTATGCTTGATCTAGCAAATGTTACCCTATCCCATTGCTAAACTGAAGCTGTAGTTTCATTTATGGGTTTATTAACATGGGAGTATTAAACATATTAAATGACTAAGAATAATAACCAAAAAAGGCAAAAACAAAGCATTATCTGTATTTGTGGCACAGCTCTGAAGGTCGACTTATTAAATTATTGTAAGAAAAAACAAACCAAATTGAAAAATGACTGGAAAGATTATTAGATTTTCTCACTGCCAATATCAACATGACAATCTATGCAGTTTCCCATTTTATAACCTTAAATTCTACAATTATATTGAATGGCATAAGGTACAGTTACTGAGAAAACAACTGAGACATATAAATTGGAAAAGAATGTTATGCAACAACTTGTTTATAAGATTTTCCTTCTGGATTCATCACTCTTTGTTCTTTCTTTTATGTCATTATCAAATCATTGATTTCCCATGTTCTTTTCATGTTCTTTCTGTGCCTTATAATACCACAAGAAATCCAAGACATAAAAAAGGCACAGAAGAACTTATGTAACTTCTACATCCAGGCAACCTTAGAACTTCTTTCTTTAAAGAAGTGTGGACTACCCAGAGGCAAGGACGTAGTTGGAAGTCCACACCTATATGCCAGCAATTGGCCCATCTGTTTCCATATTCTTTCTTCTAGTGCCCAGAAATCCTGTCCAGCCTGATATTCACTCCAGGAGGATACAGGTAGTTCTCATCTTACAACAGTCTGTTTAGTGACCGTTCAAAGTTACAATGGCACTGAAAAATGTGACTTAATGACCCTTTTTCACAGTTACAACTTTTGCAGGATCACATGATCAAAATTCAGATGCTCGGCAACTGGTTCATATTTATGACCTTTGCTGTGTCCGAAGGTCATGTGATTACCTTTTGCGACTTTCTGACAAGCAAAGTTTTGTATTGGGATAATGGGCAACAGCTATGCGCTCTTTATTTCCGATGTGCTTCTTCCACCAGTGTTTTTTAACATAGTCTATTCCCTCCTGATGGGAGAAAAACATATATATATATATTTTTGCAAAATGTAGATAGGGATAGGTATTTGCATCTGAGATGAGATGGTTTTGTGACAGCAACAGCAGCTATAGCTGGTCCACTGTGGATTTTTTTCAATAGATTGGCCAAACTGAGTTAATGCTATTAATAGTAATGATGGTTAAAAGAAGTACTTGTCCTTCCAAAACCTAATACTTCTAGGTACTTTCAAATACAACTTCCCATGAATGGTCACTGGGACTAGGAATTCTAAGAGTTAATCTAACATACTTTAGGAAGGCACTAAGATGATGAAAAACTGTGGATGGAATAGCAAAATCACTAATAGTTGAGAATTTTCATACTCATGACAAATCTATGGCTAGCTTTAGAGTGGTAGACTTTGCAAGCTGAGAAGGAACATATTCATAGACACTATCGCAAATTGATTTAAATTTGAAAACAGCACATTTTAACATGTTGGAATTATCACAATTATTTGTACAACTTGGAAATAGTAATATGTCCTTTTTTCCCCTTTAAAACGCCACAAAATATAAGCAAATGCATGTAAATATGCACGTTATGAAATCAATCTAATATTCAATTAGTATCATAATTACATTGCCTTGTTCCTTTCCTATCTTTCATAGATGGAGAATAACAAAATATTTGTTAACAAATAACAAAAGAAAATAGGCTAACTGGTAAGAACTGTTTTCCTCTCATAAATAGCCAAGAAACATTCACCTGATTTCTTTCCCACCTCTGAGCCCAAAGGAAATTGCCTGGAACCAATTAGTCACAGAGTCGCAAGGCTCTTTTCTATTTTCTGCACTCATGCAGAAGATGGACATTTTCCTCTCCTAGATAATCTGGATTCCTACTTGAAACAGAGGGTTGAACTTGGTGACACAAAAACTCCGCCAAGTCCTCTTTCCATACCGCCTGATATTGCCTGGGACCCTTAATATTTCTGAGAAGGCAGACTTGGCTTGCTTCCCACATAATCAGTGCAAGATATGGTGTGGCTAGAAGGCAGCAATGAAACAGGAAATAGGTTAATTTGTTTAGGGAGGTCATTTCTGAACAAAGCTACATTTCCCATGTACTCCGTTCTTGTCTACTGCGCAGTAGATGAGATGTACAAATACTGCAAGGCCTAAGTAGATGTAGCTCTTTCCTTTAGGTTGGGATCAGTAAACTTTTGAAATGGCAGACACCCTTTTGCAATTTCTCACAGCACAAGAAATGCCTGTAATAATTTGTTGTTGTTTTTTAATGAAAAGTATTGAACTACAATGGCAAAATCTAACCAAATCTTATGTGAGAACTCATAAAACTTGTAAGAACTGGAAATTTGAGTCATTTTAAATTTTTAGAAAAATTATTTTGTAAGTCAAAGGGCACCATCTAGTGGAACTGTGGACACCCAGGCATTCTATTAAGAACCCCTCCGTGATAACTTTTTCTTCTGATCTTCCATCCATAAATATATACAGTCTGTTTTCAAAATACAACCGGTTCATATATGTCACCTGAATTAAGGACATAACCCACCCTTTTAAATGAAAGGAAGTAATTTCTTTCTATATATTTTAAAAATTTTGCCTTCCCCTCCCACAGATACCTTATATCTGAGAAAACTGTATTGGTGAAACATAAATACAACAATGACTTGGTATATCTAGTAAGCAATCTTTTCATTGCTTAGATTTAGCCAATTAAGTTCATACTGTTATTTGCTTTATAATAAGCATACTGACTAATCCACAATTCCTGTTACACTGCTCATTATAGCAAAAGGCTACTGCCATTGAGTCTTCAAGATCAAGTGATCAACAGAATCTCTGAAGACTAAAGAACAAGTTTATAATCCATTAAGCAACAGTACTAATTGCCACATTCATATTATCTACAAGTATGCTGAACTCTTTTATTAAAAATGCCTCAAGTATTATATAAAACTTCTTAATACCAAAAGTATCACCAATACCTTTTGTAGAATCAATGCCATTAGTGCCAGATTCTTCACAACAACCTGTTCCAAATTAATCAATGCCTCAAAAGAATGCTATAATGTTATATGCCTAATTATGCTAAATTTCAATTAAAATCACTAAACAACTAAACTTACCAGATCTCCTGAAACTCAGATCTTACAGCTCCATCCAATGGACAAAGGGTAAAGCCAGGCTAATCAGGAAAGGAAATAGCGGGATGGAATATCAAGCACCCAAAAAAGCATTAAACAACCCCATGTAGTTCTAAGGCCATGATGGCGAACCTGTGGCACGCGTGCCACAGGTGGCACGCAGAACCCTCTCTGCGGGTACGCGAGCGGTCGCCCAGCTCAGCTCCACTGCGCATGTGCACATGCCTCCAGCCAGCCAGCTGATTTTCTGCTATCTGCCGTGCATGCGCGGAGGGCGGGACGCATCCCCAGGCTCCGGAAGCTTTCCTCGAGCCTCTGAGAGGGCAAAAACAGCCTTCCCCGGGCTCCAGAGGCCCTCCAGAGGCCGTAAATGGGCCCATTTCTGGACTTCGGGACCTTCCGGGAGGCCTGTTTTTCGCCCTCCCGAGGCTCCGGAGGCTTTTTTTGAGCCTCTGGGAGGGCAAAAATGGCCTCCCCGGGCTCCGGAGGCCCTCCTGAGGGGGTGGGGGGAGCGGGGGGGGTCACGCACGCATGCATGGTGGGGGAGCGCAGGGGGGTTGCGCATGCATGTGTGGAAGGAGCGCAGGGGGGTCACACATGCATGTGTCAGGGGGCGGGGTGCGCGGGGTGTGTGTCGTGTGCGCATTGCATTATGGGTGCTGGCACGTGACGAGAAAAAGGTTCTAACTGTTCATCACTGTTCTAAGGGAATCTGGTTTCAGCCAACAAACAGTTCTCAAGCACTTTAGAAAAAATACATCATTGGAAAGCAGAGTGAAGAGCAGAACAAAGATGCTCAATGACGCTCCTTGCCAAGGAAGATAGTAACTTGATTAAAGATAGCTAGCTGCAATAAGAGGCAATCCTGACCCATGTAACTTTGTTGGAAACAACCATGTGATTTCCTCCTTTGGCTTGTCATTCTTGTCAATCTTGTTTGTAAAACTCTGACCTTGGCTGACAACCCTGACTTGATTTTCTGAACTTTGGATTGGATTTTGACTACTCTTCTGAATGTATTTGTTGAAAGCAAAACCTGCCTTTATCAATCCAGCCTTGAGTAAACTGCTATTTTCACCTAACAACTGTGTGTGTGTGTGTGTATGTGTTTGAAACTGAAACAAGACATACCACTACTGTAATTATATATTTATGACTCCTTTTCCATTCTAAAAAGGAAAAATAATGATCACAGTGATCCATTTTCCCTCTTTCAACACACATTCGTTATTAACAATCAACCTGATTGATCCACCTTCATATTTCATATTAATTAAGATTGTATCTATTCCCTGTTATTACCCAAGGGTTTAGGGACACTAAGTATTTTTGCCTACGAATACACTGCACCAAATGGTCAGGCAGGTTTATGTTTTCTAAACTTCCATGATTACCTCTTTACCTGATGTTATATCTGACAGGCAATTTGAAACTCCATCAATCATTCCTGTTGTGTAAAATTGAAGGAAGCCTCCCTGTCATTGTCCGAGAAGGACAAGGATAGGGAGTCATCTGGACAGATCATCTAATGTACCAATTCAATCAATTCATCTTGATGTGAATCCAGCAAAAAAGTCATTCTGATCTCTCTGAAGTCTCAATAGACCACTGAGGATTCTGTTTTCATGGATACAGAACAACCTAACATCCTAATCTGGACAAAAGAAGCCACAGGGGGTTTCAGAGGATTAGGATCGATGTGAGCTGATTTTTTTCCAACTGCAGCATTAAATTGGGCTGGTTTTCCTGTATGGTTCATTTTTTGAAGTTATTCAATATTAGTTTGTCCCCCCCCCCCTCCCCATTGTATTCTTGCCCTGAGTTCACTCCCTTGGAAATTAATAGGCAGTTCAATAAATGATTCTGGAAAGCTGGAATCTCACTTTAGCTACTGTTTTAATAATATAGTGGTATATAAACATTCATGGTAATGAATTTGTACGAGGGAGTTTCGTAACTATTAGCAGTAGAAAAGAATGCAGTTGGTGATCATTAAAAAAAAAAAGCATAGAGAAAATTTTCATTGTACAAGTCCCAGAATAACCATCTTATGTCCTTTAATTTATAATAATAACAGCAACAAAATAAACTTAATTTGGTGATCTGCTGGTTTAGCCGAAAGGAACAAGCTTTTACTAGATTAAAGCATGGAAGAACTCCAAGTAACAGCAGATTATACTATTTCTTGAGCTGCATACAGCAGGGCAGCAGAGTTCTGGTCATCTTAAAATCACAAAATCTGGCCTTGACACACACACAAAAAGGCCCATAAAGTCATGTGTAGCCAAACACATCCCCCTTTTAAATGTAAGCCACAGGTTCTCAGGGCAGGGGAGGAGGGGAGAACAAAAAAAACCCTTCCCTGCCTAAGCTGATCACTGGATCTTTGAAGATGTAGGACTTTCAAATCCTACTTAACAAGAATGTCTCTCGTGGGCTTTTCCATACATATTAGGCCTGACTTACTCCTCTGCTTACTGGTGCATCCAAAAATGATCTTAATTTGTTGTAATTTCATATCCCTCAGTATAATAGTATTTGCTGTGTATTATCTGAGGTCTATAAGGAAATGTGTGACAACATCAAAATATTGCTCCAATTACAAAGCTATCAGAGCAGCTCAAGAGACTATAGCAGCTGTCAGGGTCTGTGGACCTCCATCCAGATGCTGCTGCATTACAATTCCCAGAAGCTTTCAACTGGATGGCCCATGGAAAAAGATGCTGTGACTCATGATTTAGCAACCCTCTGAAAGCTACAAGTTCTCTATTCCTAATTAGTGTAGGAGGAGAGCTGTACTATTTGTCTATTGTGGCAAAAAAAACCCGAGGACGACTCTAAAAGTCCTCTGCCAACTAACAAGTGCTATTAAAAGGCATAACCTTTTAATAAAATGTGTTAGTCAGAAAAGGTGCTACAAGATTCCTTCAGGGTTATAATGACTTAGTTACCCAGACTCTGAGTAAATACAATATTTTGCTTCCTATTAGGAATTATGTCTTGTTCACTCCCTGCACTTATCTTCCAGTATTCTCAAAAGTCTTAAGGCTAAATGTTACAGAAATTGCCTTCCTAAAATCTGCCAGTATTTATCCATCAACAGAAATATGTGGACAAAAAGAAAAATCTAATTTTTAAAGGTGTAAGTTTAGATCCTAGAGAACACATGTAAAAAGTATTAAATGTCTAATTATGATTACAAATATTATGAACCTTGAAAGGACATCATGAATAAAAAGGAAAGTTATACAATGGGATTAGAACTGTTGTAAAATGTAGTAAAAAGCATCCCTTTGTACTGGTCTCCTGATATGACAAACATTACTATAGGAATGACTCTGAGTAAGGCGCTTCAAATAATAAACCCCCCTTCTTTCACTCCCAATAGGAAAAAAATATGAATATACTAATACTAGCTGGGAGACACAAATTAAGAATTAAATGAAAAGAAAACTGTATCCTAGGTTCCCGTCAAAGTTACAGAATTTTCCATTAATTAAAATAAGTCATGTTGATATAATTGTGTCCTCCACCACTGTATTATACTGGGGAGCGAGTTTCTGATTATACAATTGGGTTACATAAATATTTATTTTTTAAAAAACAGGCAAACCAAATAAAATCAAGATTTGGGAAGGAAAGGGAGTTTTAGGGCTGGAACATCTCTATAAGTGACATATTTGATCCTCTTTGATCCTCAATAGGAAAAGCAGTAGAGATACTTCAAGACTTCTCCCCCCACCCAATGCAAATGATTTCACAAAGAATATAATTCTGGTCTCTTTTCAAACTGTTAGCAAGTGTCAATTCATCAGCCAATAATAATCCAGAAGTGAGCCAAGCTGTGATATCTGAGCCCCTTTTCTACAGACCGTACAGCCTGTTCTGACCATGGGTATTAAAAACTAGTGGTGACCAGTTTTTTCCCATATTTAGGAAGAAAACATTAAAATAGAAGCCTTGGCTTCAGAAAGTAGAAATGGAGTACATTATTATATATGTTGTATATAAATCGACTTATGAACTATATGTACTGTATGAAGGGAAAAGGGAAGTAGAAGAGGGAAAAATTGTATAAGTAATAATGTATACTGACGCGAAAATGTTGAAAAGAAGGAAATTGTATAAATTTCTATTTTTTTTTTAAACTGTTCAATAAAAATTATTTTTTTTAAAAAAGAAGCCTTGGCTTCAGATTATTTTAATAGAATCTTAGAATTCTAACTCTAAAATGAAAAACAAAAACCCCAATCCATTTGTGGTGATTTGCATCATTAATCTGTCCATTTTAGCCATCCTGCTCCTCTCATTATATGAGTACAATTCTCAGTTATATGAGTATAACTCATACAATTATATGAGTACAAATGGTTCCCTATTTTTGCAATGTACTAAAGAAGGGGTCCCCAACCCCAGGTCCATGGACTGGCACCAGTCAGCGGCATGCCAGAAACCGGGCCGCACAAACAAGCAAAACCCCAACCACGGGATTGCAGGCAGCATGCGAAACAACGCCCCCTCTGGTCCGTGGAAAAACCTCTCTCCAAGGAACTGGTTCCTGGTGCCCAAAAGGTTGGGGGCTGCTGTACTAAAGGAAAAGAATTAAAATGGTGACTATTACTGTTTTAAAGGCAGACTTAATTTAGAGGTTAAGAATAACATTAGCACAGATGAAATTTCTTGTTTTGTAAGAGGACTTCCTACAAATGGTTATATAACTCTGTGGAGAATCAAAAAGAAAAGAAACCAACAGGTAAGAAATTCCAAGGGAACTTGTCCTGAAACTTCAGAGAAATTTCCAATAAAAATCCATTAAAGGTTCTCTGACAAAAAAAATGGAAGAACTAAGGAATTCTTTCTGGTATCATTAATTTCTGAAGACTTCTCAAATTTGGAATTTTATTACCTTGGTTTTCTGTGGCACTTCAACAGAATCTCACCTTTGATAAACACCTTATGAGGAAATATTTTGGATAAGGCTGTGTCAATGCACAAATTTTGTACAAAAACTATTTAAAAATAGAGAAATATAAATAAGATGAAAAATGATCTCAAAATGTCAAATTCAACCGTCAATGCAAATTTCATTTTCACTCATTTTCAGAACGCAGAAAGTCTCAACTCATTTGATATCATACTGTATTTACCACAAGATAGAAGAAACTATAAAGCATTTTCTAAATAAGAATTTTCAATCCACAAATTTCTACCAATACGCCCTCTCTATTTGTCCTGCATAATCCTGAAGAATTTTTGATGGTTTACACAAATAAAAAACACAATGAAAGCATCCACAATCAGATCAAAGACAATATATAACGTATGCAGAGAGCCTTAAGAAGAACCAACAGTGGCCCAAAGGCTGCCCAGAAAAGCTCCATTATGAGTTGCTTCCACAACACTGTTAAAGTAGGAGCTAACCTGATGTCCATTAGAAGGCCATTACAAAGGATCAACCACCAAGAAACAACACCTCTGAGAACTGGCCCCCTTTACCACCCTAAAGTTGGGAACTCCTACCAACTTTTCCCAATGTAATCAATTGGGCTGAGCTGATTTCAAGAACGCAGCAAAGGGGCCACAGCACATGTGTAATATGCTCCTACTAGGAAACGCTGTCCAATACATGGGCCACTGCTCTTTGAACCAACTTCAGTTTCCAAGTAGTCTTTAAAGAAAAGTCATGGAGAATGTGTTACAGTAGTGATAACAGTATGAGCCATTGTAGCAAGATTCTTCTGACCCAGCCACAACTGAGCAAAGGGCCTCTCTGGCCACAGTCTGCTATTCCAGCAGGAACCACAAGTCCAGGAAAACACTAAGTCACGGACCTGTTCTTTCAGAGATAGTGGTTCCCCATCAAGAGACACCACTGGAGCAGACAGAATGGACAATCAGTAACTCTGTCTTCCCAAGATTCAGTTTCAACCTGTTCTATCCTATCCAGACCTCCAGAGCCTTCAGGCACTGGGGAAAGATTTCAATGACATCACCAACCTACTGTACTTATGTCTATGCCAATGTGTTTATCTAATTCCTAAACGGTCCTATAAACAATTATGTTCTCATTTGTTGCCTAAGCATATAACAAAGTCTTTAGCTACCATTTAGGCACCTTCAAGTTAGTTGCCTTCAGTTATTTTCAGCTGCTGCTCTGAACTGCTGCTGAAGTGCTGGCTTTGCCATTTTTTTTAATTTTTTTTTTTTGAAGGGGTTGTGAAGGTGCTTTACTAGCTGCTGGCTAGCTGTAAGCTCTCACTGTCTCTGCTGGAGTGGTGAAGCTGCTGGCTTCTGCTTCCCCTTTTAGTCAGTCTACTCCTGTTTGTTTTTGTCACTTGCTAAATGCGCAACTCCACCAGCTGCAAAATCTTCTCTGCTATATCACATGACACAAAGTGTTTTCCTCCACGTCCACACTCAAAGTTATTATTGGAGACTAGGTATGGTTCAGTAGTACTCTTCAAGCTGCCTAAAAGTCCCAGGGAGAAAGAAAAAAAAAAAACTAAGGGAAGGAAGAGCTCATGCTGGCCACTGCAAGGCTTTCTTTCTACATAATGTAAAGCTAAATTTTGGTTCAAGTGTCCAGAAAATGTCTCTTGTTCCTTTCAGGAGGGCTCCTGGATCTTGAGTTGAACATCTCAAGATGTATCATACTTTGATAGTCCTATGCTGGGAATTAATTTCTGAGGGATCATGCACAGAATCTGCATCTGATTAGTAGTTCAACACAAACTCAAAGGTTTTATTTATACCAAGAGTCACACCCATGATTTAGGGATATCTGTTCTTCTTCAAATTCCAGACAGCAATTTACTAAGAGAGGGTTCCCTCAGGCACTGAAGGAAGCCTTAGTTAATATGCACAGAAGAAGTAATCTCATCAAAGTGACTCATCAATTCTATTCCTTAGCACCACTTTTTTTTAAAAAAAAATCAATACTGGATTTATTGCTCTTCTGGTCCATCTTCCAATGTTATATAACTTATCAACAAATGCAATTCATCCCTCTGAAATTAAAATGGGGGATAAAGAGTGTGCTGAATGTGGTTCCTATCAGACGGAGCAACTAACCCACAGGTTAGTCCTCGACATTTCTTTAAGACTCAGTAGGAAATATCTGGGATAGGGCTTATATTTCCTCCTACTTGTTCCCTCCAAACTTTCAAAGACCATAGCAACCAAATGTTTCTTAATTATCTGCCTCCGAATGCCATCCTGCATAATGGCAGCAGTGTTAATATTTTGTTACTGTGTGCAGTAACAGTACATTTACTCTGACTATTACAGAAATGTTATCTGAGTGCCAGGAGCTAAAATGTGTGTGCTTTGAGATGGGATATTTCTGGAAACCATTTTCATGCTATACCGGTAATAAACTAGAGAGTGCTTAGAGGTGGCAAAAAAACAACAACCCAACCCCAATGCTTTTAGATCATCTGAAATAGATCAACACAATAGGTCTTTCAGCCCGAGGAAATTTTGCTCCACCCAAGAGGGTAGCAACTGGATGCACAAAACATTTCCTGAGTCAGAGATAAGACACCCTAAATCCCAGGGCTCAGTTTTTCTTACTGCATTTAGCCACTCCAGATTTTTTACAAAGAGCCATTATATCATTCTGCCAACCATTTAAACTGGGCGGTTCCATTCATCTGTAATTACAAGGAAATCATGAAATGTTTGAAAACTTTAAAATGTCCATGCCCCACTGATAAAAAGCAACTTTAAAGACAACTCTGTTAACATTTATTACGATGCCTACAAAAGCCACATTAAACAGATAAATTATATAGAAAACAAGATACAGTAAACAAATAAATTATCAAATACCTCTTAAACATCTAAAAATTAATCTGACCTGAACATGGGATTTTATTTCTATATGTGACAACAGCAGCATGACTTCTCTATGCACAGGCATGGAAGAACTTAAACATTCCTACAATGGAAAAATGGATGGTGAAGTTAATGGAATTGGCTGAGATGGCAAAATTGACTACTTTGATTACAGAAAAGACTGTCTAGCTTTGTTTCTGCTTGAAAACTATTTTTTGCACTTTTTGCATGAAAGTGAGAGAAATGAAATTTTAACATTGGGATTTGACAAGTAGAACTGTTTATTATAGAAATTTGTGTACAACTGTTAATTTTAGAATAAGATGTTAATGTATTTTATATTTGTAGCTGCACTAAAGAAAGTTGGAAGTTACTCTTTTTCTATTTCTTCCTTTTTTCTTTTCTGCACTAATTTTGCTCTTCTTATAATCTTTTATTTTTCTAACTATTTTCTTTCTGTTTCCTTATATTTTATCTTTTGTTGAAACTTAATAAAATTTTATGGGGAAAAATTAATTTGAACTTCATATTCAGAATGAAACAGCAAGAGCTCCCAAATTCTAGATCAGAAGGATTAATGTCTGCTGCATCAGGCCAGAAGAACCTTGGCAGATCTTAACTCAACAGCCATCATCACATTCATCCAATCTGTGAGGGAAATACAGATATACCTCTGAGGACAGTAGAGAAGTTGTTCTTGCTTTATTACAGCTACCAGGGATGGTTGGATCTGGAACATACTTCAATATTTCTCTTCACCATGCCAAACAAGCACCGTAGCAACCATTAAACCACTGCTGAACTTAAATTCATCCATCCTGAACATAATCTTCTGCATCATATCAGCTTCCCCAATCAGCCCACCTCATTCCAGTTAATTTCTAGAAAGGTAAACAATTGTGGCAGAGAAAGATCCTATTTAATGTCATGGCAAGGGCAGCTCAAGTCCCAAAGTCCCCTAAATGTCATAACGGAAAGAACTGATCAAGCCTTGATGTCCAGTCCAAAGTTTGTCCTTAAAATACCCCTAGAAAAAAAAAAGACTGTTATTAATCCAGAATTTTAAAGAGAAAATCCATATATAATTAGCAAATATTCCTGGCCCAATAATCCACATTCATAACTGACAATGAAAGAGGTGACTGAAGTATAGCCGCTCTGATGTTTTAATCTCCCACACCACATTAATCCTTTACAAATATTGGGTGGTTGAAAGATTTGATAATTCAGATTCCACTTTGAATGGACGTTTCTCAGAGATGCAATTTTCTCCTTTAAAGGAAAAGCAATGCTACTTGAAGAGAATATTTCATGTCTCTCTTAATGGAGTCTCATACTCTCATTCTGAGAAAAGAAAACAACAGGCATGCATTCTGTATGCTTATATTCTGCAACGTGCTGTTTGTATGTAATGTGATGTTGAGCATTACTAAGTAAAGAATGGAAGATCAAATCAAATCAAATCAATCTTCATTCTCTCTCTCTCTCTCTCTCTCTCTCTCTCTCTCTCTCTCTCTCTCTCTCTCTCTCCTTGTTTATTGTATTGTATTCTACTGTACTGTAAAGTCCTGTTGAATTTAAAGTAGTCCAAAAATCTAAAGTAACAGCAGATAACAAAATAAGGAGAAGCAACTGGTATTTTTCTCTATATTCCTCATCTAGTTCTCTTGGGCTTGCTACGTTATATCCTATAGGACAGCAAAGTTGGCATCTTCTTCCTATGAACTGGATTTGCAGTCAGGTAATGTTTCCACCATATAATAAAGTAAGTCATCTTTCCTTACAAAAGTCCCCATAAAAAACTATTTCTCACACACTTTCAAAACCCAATCAAAATTCAAAATACTCTTTTATATTATCCAACATTTACCTTACAACAACTTCAAAGATGTCCTTTGAAATTATGGAACTGAAGTCCAACACATCTGGAGGGAACTTGGTTGTCAAAGATGGAGTTTAGCAGCAGAGATGTTGCTGAACTACAATTCTCTGCTCCCTTGCTGTTTAAAAGACCATCACAGATTTTTTGCTAATTCTTTAACCAGCAATTTACGATTCTGTGCATATGTGAAGTATCACTAATATGCATATTTCCTAACAAATACTTACCTTGTAACATATCTTATATTTTCCCCAAGGAATCCCTGGAAAATCACTTAAGAGCAAATGAACCACATAATATTGGCACAAATAAAGCAAATGCACCCAACAGGTGTGACTGAAAATATTAATCTCTAAAAACTTAGAATCCATACATGATAACTCAAAAATGAATTGCACGAGGTTCAGGGAGGCTTATTCCCAGATAAATGGTCTAGGATTGCAGCCCAACCTATAATTTCCATATTCATGAAGTAATGAGCATCACCAAAAGATACTGAAGTAAAGTTCTTGATATGATTCCAGTGAATAAACATTCAGCAGCAGCAGTAGTTCTTCAGCAAAAATTTTAACAAGAAGATACGAAAGTACACAATGCACTGAATGCCTGCATTACATACTGGAGAAAAAGAAAGCACCATCATAACTGAATTTAGCACTGTAGTTACTATACAGCTCTGTAAACCTTTGCCAGGTAATCCACTGTAATCTGGGTCAATGAAATGAAAAAAAAAATTATAGCCACTTTTTTCTCCTGCTCGTTCAAGGTTATAAAAACAAACATTTCATAGGAAAAATAGAGAGGGGATGCTGGCAAGGCAAAGGCTTTCCAGGAGACAGCTCTATCTTCTGTGGTTCTTGCAAGTTTCAGTTTAATAGCCAATTTAGATGTTTTTAATGATTTGCTCTTGATTTAACTTTCAGGAAATGAATCCAAACTGTAACACAAGAGAAGCACAAGCAATGTGTTTTTTCTTCAGCCACTTTAAAAAATAATTTATTTTTGTTTTTAATTATCACACTATGGCTACAATATTGGCTGTAGCTGAGATGGAGAGGTGCTCTCAATTTCAAAAGAAGCAAATGTAATCAGTTAGAATTTAATATGTCTCATATTTTCGTGTTTGAAAAAACATTTGCATCATCAAACCCCAATCTCATCAAATATAGGGCAAGGAGCAAGCAAATAATAATACAAATGAAATCTATTTGCTCTATGCAAAATATTCTTTCTTTTTTTGTCTTTAGTTAGGTGTCACGAGTGTCTTTTCAAAGGTACAAAAAAAAAAAAAAAAAGAGCCCGGGAATGCAACAGGCAAAAAAAAAAGAAT
>QLTV01000974.1:7135190-7152611 GCA_003457575.1 Thermophis baileyi | reverse complement strand
AGAGGGGGGGGGCGAGGGAAGGGAGGGAGAGGGACAGATAAACAGACACACAGAAAAGGAGAGAGGGAGGGGGAGATAGGGAGAGAGACATAGAGAGAGAGAGAATGGTTTTGTGGCTGGGTAGGTGTGGCTATGGGGGGTCATGTGACTGGGTGGGAGTGAGTGACATCGAGTTGGCCACGCCCACCCAGATTTTGTGGCTCCCGGTATGGTTTTTTTCTGTGGGAAACGGGTCCAAATGGCTCTTTGAGTGTTTAAGGTTGCAGACCCCTGGGCTAAGAGAAGAACAGTCTCTTTTAAATAGCTTCTGCTTGCGGGGGGGGGATGTGTCAATTGCAAAGGAAACTCTTCCTCCAGCTGGTCTCCATCACAAGTGGAAGCTGCCTAAAGAAGGCACCAGGTTTTTTGTCCCCCTATTTTTGTGCCCCTCTTCTCCCCTAACCATAACCAAAACAAGTCCGGCTCAGGGACTCTTTTCCTAGAGGTAAAGTGTTAAGAGAAAGAGGAAACCCACACAACTGGGAATAAGCTACGATGAACTCAATTAAATCTACATTCAAATATGCTAATGTTAAGTACTTTTAGAGGCTGGGAACTTTCATGATTCTTCTGACAGTGAAGGGCTTTTAGATTATGTGCATTATTTTGAAACACGGAGATAACATTACAGCTAGTACAGGTTTACCTGTACAACCAGCCAACTTCAAAAGCTTTCATCTGTTTTTATTATCCTCATGACAAGAGCTTATTGTCTTGCTGCAGCACTACTTGAGTAAATACATTTTGACATGATGAAAGCCATCAGTGTACTTCAGAATATACCCCATAGAACTGGACTGTTAGAAAGGAACTGCAAAGAAAATTCAGCTTGACCTAAAAACATACCAGTAGCTGAAAGGACTTTTCATTCTAACTGCTCTACAGTCAAGTGGTGGGAAGATTCAGAAGCTCACAGAGGAATTGGTCTGTGTGACAGGTACCTCTTCTTTCCCCCTTTATCACCGTTTTGATGAACTTCAAAGGTTTTACTTTAACATAACTGCAAATGATCCTCTAAAGAACTTGTCTAATTAAGTCATAGTTCAGTCACAAAGACAGCTACTATGGTGCATTTAGCTTTCATTCTCACTGGAAATACCTAACATTAAAAATAATTTGGAAAAATAATTACCCCATAACATTTATGAAAGAAATATGCTCCATTGCATAGAATAGAATAGAATAGAATAGAATAGAATAGAATAGAATAGAATAGAATAGAATAGAATAGAATTCTTTATTGGCCAAGTGTGATTGGACACACAAGGAATTAGTCTTTGGTGCATATGCTCTCAGTGTACATAAAAAGACAAGATACATTCGTCAAGAATTATAAGGTACAACACCTAATGATGGTCATAGGGTACAAATAAGCAATCAGGAAACAATCAGTATCAATATCAATCATAAGGATACAAGCAACAAGTTACAGTCCTATACATTTTTCCCTAATGATCATGGGCTCCAGCTAAAATTGAAGGCATGATGAAAAACTTTAGTACAAGGAACTGGTGCTTAAGGTAAACACAGTGACCTCAAAAAGCATTTACACAAATGTCATAACTGTGTTGGGTAAATACGGACTACCCATTATTTTCACCTCCAAACCGCTAATCAGAGATTGAATCCACATTAAAACAAGTCAACAACACAAAATGTAACAAAGAGTTTCTTTGTTCTAGCGTGGAATCTACTGCTGATATGGCTCCAACCATATTTGTATTCTTCCACTCCCCTAGAAAAAGGTTTCTTTCAAAAGCTAACAATTAGGCAGTTGTTAGATAATGTACAGTATTTTCAGAGAAAAGTCATATGTGTGTATGTGTGCATACATATTATTATATTTTCCCCCCCTTCTGTTCAATAATGTCCAGTTCTTGGAGAATGTCTGACCAAATCCCTGCAACTTGGCCAGGATTTTCAGAAGTGGATTGCATTGCCTCCTTCCTAGGGCTGAGACAAAGTGACTGGCCCAAGGTCACCCAGCTAGCTTTGTGCCTAAGGCAGGACTAGAACTCAAGATATTGCATCGTATCTCAAGATTTAAAATGGACACCTAACATCAAAAACATCATCAAAAAAGCACAATAAAGAATGTTCTTTCTGCGCCAACTCAGAAAGCTCAAACTGCCCAAAGAGCTGCTGATTCAGTTCTACAGAGGAATTATTGAGTCTGTCATCTGCACCTCCATAACTGTCTGGTTTGGCTCTGCAACCAAACAAGACAGACACAGACTTCAGAGGATAATCAGAACTGCAGAAAAAACAATTACTGCCAACCTGCCTTCCATTGAGGACCTGTATACTGCACAAGACAAAAAGAGGGCTGAGAAAATATCTACAGACCCCTCACATCCTGGACATAAATTGTTTCAACTTCTACTCTCAAAACGACGCTATAGGGCTCTGCACACCAGAACAACAAAACACAAGGACAGTTTTTCCCCGAATGCCATCACTCTGCTAAACAACTAATTCCCACAACACTGTCAAATTATCTACTAAGACTGTATTACTATTATTCTTCTCATCCTTACTAGTACCTACCTCTTCCCACTTATGGCTATATCCATGTTGCTTGTATCTTTACATTGTTTTTATTGTTTCCTAGTATGATTTGATTGCTTATTAGTATCCTATGACTATCACTAAGTGTTGTATTTTATGATTCTTGACGAATATATTTTATTTTTTCTTTATGTACACTGAAAGCATATGCACCAAAGACAAATTCCTTGTTTGTCCAATCACACTTCGCCAATAAAGAATTCTATTCTATTCTATTCTATTCTATTCTATTCTATACTATTCTATTCTATTCATTATTCTATTCTATATCCTTATTCCATACCATTCCATTCCATTCCATTGTTCTGTTCTGTTCTGTTCTGTTCTGTTCTATTATGTTCTATTCTATTATATTTTATTCTTTTCTCTTCTATTCTATTCTAGTTCGGTAGAGTGTAGTGTAGGGACANAAGAATTCTATTCTATTCTATTCTATTCTATTCTATTCTATACTATTCTATTCTATTCATTATTCTATTCTATATCCTGATTTTTAGTCTGATACCTTAAGCACTACACCAAACTAGCTCACGTATACGTATACGTATACGTATACATATACATATACCCTGTTTCCCCCCAAAATAAGACATCCCCTGATAATAAGCCCAATCGGGCTTTTGAGTGCATGGCAATAAGGCCAAGCGCTTATTTCAGGGTTCAAAAAAATATAAGACAGGGTCTTATTTTCGGGGAAACATGGTACATATACATATACATATACATATACATATACATATACATATACATATACATATACATATACATATACATATACATATACATATACATATACATATACATATACATATACATGTACATATAAAGACATAAGACATAAGACATATATATATAAGACAAAAAGAAAGATTTCCTAAGGATTACTTAATCACTTTTGATGAATTCAATACTATACTCCTCTGAATCTGGTACCAGTGTTCAGGGCAATATAAAAATATTCTAAAAGAAATTCATAAAGAATTCACTTTTCCTACAATATTAAAATGAATAAAGCTGAATTGTTCAAGGAGGTTACTTGAGGTTACTTACATTTTCCAAATACAAAAGCTACTGCTGTTAAGTCACATAAACACCATCGTTTGAGAATAGTTTATTAAGCAAACCATAATGCTGGATTCATACAGCATACAAGGCAAAAATCACACAAACTTCATAAAAATTAACGCTATGGATGAGCAAGGTCAACATGCAAGTCTGTCACAGGATCCATGGTAAAGAAAATATATTCATGTATTGAATACCATCCTTCAAACAAGGTTTTATAGTGTTGAGGCACTAACCGTGGAGATCTCACTTACAGGTCTATGCCAATAACATCGGCATTCTGTGTGTTCCTAATGTATCTGTGTGACATCAGAGTTCCATTATTATCACAACTGCCTTCTGATCATGCCAGCCACAACTAGGAGACTCTAGGGAAGTGTAAGGCCTTTGAGAGGGAGCTTCCAAAAATGGAGAAGGGTGCAAAAGCTGATCACATGACACCAGGACACTCCAACCGCCATAGATGTGAGTCACTTGCCAAGCATCCGAATATCAGTCACATGACCATAGGGATGCTGCAATGGTCATAAGTGTGGAAAAAAATCCACACTTTTTCAGTGCCATTGTAACTTCGAACGGTCACTAAATGAACTGCTGTAAATCGAAGACTAACTCTACATATGTATGAACAACTACCACACTTCACATTTTTACCAGAAAGGAACATTAGATTTTCTCAACAAATTATATGTAAATAGGAGGATATATCTTAGATTCACTGACTTCACAAAAGAGATACATTTTATATTCATTGTTTGCAAAGACATCCCAAATCAGATTACTAAATAATCTGTCTAGATACGAAAATTCCCCTTTCTTATCATATTTAGAAAATCTATACAGAGAATCAACAATTTCTATGTGCACAAAGATCAGGATTTATCAAAAGAATTTCACAACCCAGTCTAAAAGAATCACATTTGTCAAATGTTTTTAAGAGAGTTTAATTGAACTGGGGACCATCTATTCTAGCCTTCTTTAACAATAGCCACAAAGATATCACCAGCAAAATCACAAATAATAAGATATGACCTGGGTTCTTATATCTACCCTGACTTACTGTAAATCTGATCAACTGTAACAGTTAATCCAAAATGTTCATATCAGAAAGAATCCCTGTATTTTTATGCATCTTTTATAAACCATTTCTGCTAGGCACATTTTCCCCGCTTAAACTCAGCTACCTTTTTTCTTGTTTCTGGCTGGCCTTTTCATCAAAATACATAAACAGTAATAAAAATATGTTGTGCCTTTCTATATAAACCCTGCAAATGCCCACAAGACAATAAAAAATTAAGAACTCGCCAGCTTCCTCCTTAATTAACACAGTTATGGATATTAAAAGAGAAGACAGGGATATTTTTGTCAAAATGAAAAAGATCCTATCTCATGTTGCTCTTGAATTCTAACAAGATTTCAATTTAGAATTACTTTACTGATAATTAATCAAAAACCTTCCTGCGACTATCTCATCTGTTATCTTTAAACAGGATTTAGATAGCTATATATGAATCAACTGCATAATAAATCAACTTTTAACCAATGGGGGGGGGGAAGTATTATGCATGCCATTATTCAGTTACCCATGGCCCTTGGTCATTGCCATGCTGATTCCTGCATGCTGGTTGGGAGATTATGAGATTTAAAGTAAAAAATATATATGTGAAAAAGGGCCCCAGAATGGCAATTTCAGAATTAAATCCTAAAGTTTCATCTAAACTAACTAGAAAAACATAATATTCACATTATGCTATTATGGTTTACTGAATACAGTGCAGAATGTTGTATGATCCCAAGGAATAATTGTTATTCAACAAAATAGCATATTGAATTTTCCCACCCTGCATTCCAAGGAATATACTGAACAAGTGTTGTACATGATAGTTGTTGCAAGGATACAATGCTCAAACTATTAAAAAGAACGCATAGTTTCTTCTGCAGAAGAATGGCTAATTAAACTGGGGGAATACACCTCGAGACTTCATATTTCAAAAGCAAATCTGACATAGAATTTAACTCTACTGCTTTTGAAATATAATTCTACATACAAATTTGCCTTTCTCTTAATGTATTCAGTTCCTCAGACAGAAATTACTACAACTGTTAATCTTATTTTATCTTATACCATGCTGATTATTGCTGTTGATATTCATATATTATTTAGGATTTTAGAATGATCTGTTGTTTTTAAAACTATATAACAAATTTAGCTACTGCAAATATTGCAGGGATTCAAAATGTTAACCTAATTCTATGATACTTGTAAATTCCCTGTTTATTCAATCTGTGCTTTATATTTCTTGTTTTGGGGCTTCTTTCTCCTTGTATATCTTATTTTTCCTTTTCTAAAAAAAAGGTTTAATAAAAATATAATAATAAAACAATCCAATCACATAGAGCTAATGTAAGATTAATTGTTCTATGAAACCATGTGCTTTTTGTTGCTTGCTCTCCTTGGCTCAGAAACCAGTGCTGCAAGACAACTGAACGGAAAAATAATATATACAACAGGCAATGTGTTGCAGCATGAAGTAGCTCAAGAAACAAGCCTAGGTGTATAATAGTTAAACAAGCAAACACACATTTTCATCTTTGACATGCTGACATCCCCACCGCCCATTTGAACTATCACCCAGGATGGAGACAAGGTTCCCCAGGCTGAAGCAAAGGAATCAGCATGCTAGGTTTGTATGTTAAATTGCCTCTTCGTCCTTCCCTCTTATCTCTGCCTAATTTTCCTGACATTATGCATTAACAATTCTGGATTGTGTGAGGCTGCTGCATATTCTCATTGTATTTACAACTCTAATATTGCATCTCTATAACACACCAGCACATGAATAGCCTCTCTGTGACAAATCCTGGGGGGTGAGGGGGCTTTTTCTTCTTCCAAGCAATGTTGCATTTTACCTTTTCTCAGATTCCTTTTTCCTTTATGGCTGGATCGCCTTTTTCACCGCACACAGGTAAGTAGGCCCAGTCTGGCAGCAGGCAGACACAGCTGTGGAAAATCTTTCAGTGTCACCCAGCTAAAAGGCCTTCTGAGTTGACCGAGTTGGAAATTTGCCTCTGGGTGCATCACATGGCTGAGGCTGCTGCCTCCCGTTTTGTGATCTGTGTTGTTGTCCAAGAATTTCCTTTTCTGCTGCTGCCGTCTCTCTCCCCTGCTTCTCTGACTTTAATGGAAAGATCCATGTATTCCCCTGGACATCCATCATATAGCTCCTCATGTTATTCCATTTCAAAGATCTTCCTTTATTGCTCTGCTCCCCCTCACTGTTTTACTTGAGCTTACATGCATGAATTTTAAAAAAAGTAAAATAAGATATCCTTATTTGTTTTTTAAAAGGCATGACTATGTAATAAACATGACTATGTAATAAATTAAGCTTCTTAAAGCACTGCTTTGACAAATGTATCTAATTATAAAGCATTTAATGATCCCTCCACCTGTTGGCATGGTTGAAAATGAAGTAAGAGGTCCTTATTGCATGCACTTTTGCATTAAGAGCTCTCATTCAAGGGAGTAAACAAAGTCTGACCTGAAAAATGGGGATGCTGCTAAATATCTTTTCTTTGATTTAGCATCATTCAACATCATAAACTAATCCTACCAGAAGACTGACATGCCGTAGAATAATAATTGCTACTTACCAAGAAAAGCCACATCTCACAGCAAGTATTACTGTCCTGCAGTGAATCAGATTCACCTATAGAGCCTGCATGATCTGTCTTCTTCAGTATGCAGAAGGAATCCTGGCTTCTTAGCTTAGAAAACAAAAACTTTGCTGTTTCTTATGATGATCAACCCAAGGAATTGAGAGGCTTGTTCAAGATCCTGCAACCTTTAGTCTGAAAAATATTCTAGTGTCGCTAGCTATAAGAAGTCCTGAAATGATAGAAGTGTTCATTCACATCTAGGTGTATCTTATAGCAATAGCAATAGCACTTAGACTTATATATCGCTTCACAGTGTTTTACAGCCCTCTCTAAGCGGTTTACAGAGTCAGCATATTGCCCCCAACAATTTGGGTCCTCATTTTACCCACCTCGGAAGGATGGAAGGCTGAGTCAACATTGAGCCTGGTGATATTTGAACTGCCAAACTGCTGGTGATCGGCAGTCAGCAGAAGTAGCCTGCAATACTGCATTCTAACCACTGCGCCACCACAGCTCTTATGCTATAAAGATCTTACGCTATAAAAATTAAGATAAAATCATGATGTGAGAGAAATCCTATCTTCTTCTTCCATGTTCAGACATTACAGGAAATAGTGGACAAGTGCTGATCGAATTTTAGTATCTCTTGGCTGCTTTTGTATTTCATTTATTTTTATATTGTGTTTTAACTGTTTTGTGATTGGTCCAGAGTTACTACTTGAGATGAGTGCTATACTAAATATATAAATAAGATAGAAAAGAATGAAGTTGTGGGTGCTCCAACACTGGAGGCTTTTAAGTAGAATAGAATAGAATAACAGAGTTGGAAGGGACCTTGGAGGCCTTCTAGTCCAACCCCCTGCTTAGGCAGGAAACCCTATACCATTTCAGACAAATGGTTATCCAATCTCTTCTTAAAAACGTCCAGTGTTGGACCATTTACAACTTCTGGAGGCAAGTTGTTCCACTGATTAATTGTTCTAACTGTCAGGAAATTTCTCCTTAGTTCTAAGTTGCTTCTTTCCTTGATTAGTTTCCACCCGTTGCTTCTTGTCCTACCCTCAGGTGCTTTGGAGAATAGCTTGACTCCCTCTTCTTTGTGGCAGCCCCTGAGATATTGGAACACTGCTGTCATGTCACCTCTAGTCCTTCTTTTCATCAAACTAGACATACCCAGTTCCAACAGTAGGGACTGGACAACAATTTGTCTAAAATGGCGTAGGCTTGAGCTGGAGGCTGTTGTACTAGATGACCTCCAAGGTCCCTTCCAACTCTGTTATTCTGTTTGAAGAATGTACAAACCCAAGGCTCACCATACTAATTGATTGGGATTACATAATAAATTATATTACGACACACTAATCCATAGTTTGTAACCCTTTGAGGTACGCAAGAACAAGAAACAAAAATGCAGAGATCTTTTTAATTAGAAATTTATGGAAATGCCATAAATTTCATTAAGAGTAAATTTGAACCTCAATTTATAATAATAAAATGCAATTTTACTGGTAGTCCTTAGCTTACAACAGCAATTAGGACCTCATAAGACCACAACTTCCAACTTCCCGTTGACTTCTTCACTGACTAATGGAAATTGACCAGGGAAGGTTGGAAAACTTGATAATGCAGGATGCTGCAATGGCTGGAATTGAAGGAATGTTGTATCATTTGTTCAGTGCCATTGTAACTTTAAACAGACACTGAACCAGGGGTGGGTTCCAACTTACCTTGCTGCCGGTTTGCTCCCTCCCGCGCCGCGTGGCCATCCGCGTGGGCATGCGCAGTAACAAAAAATCCAGAAAAAAAACCAAAGCCGAAATAAAGATGGCAACCGCATGCACAGTGCCAGAAGTCGGCTTCTGCGCATGCTCAGAAGGAAAAAATAAAATAAAAAAAATTCAAAAAAAAAAAATTAAAAAAAAATTCAAAAAAAAAGATGGCAGCCCCCACGGACCGGCACCGACTGATCCGGTTCGGTGACATCATCGTGACATCACCAGTGGGCCGCTACCGGTTCTGGAGAACTGGTCCAAACCGGGAGGAACCCACCCCTGCACTGAACAAATCATCATAAGCGGTGGTGAAATCCAATTTTTTTACTACCGGTTCTGTGAGCGTGGCTTGGTGGGCGTGGTGTGACTTGGTGGGCGTGGCTTGGTAGGCGTGGCAGGGGAAGGATACTGTAAAATCTCCATTCCCACCCCACTCCAGGGGAAGGATACTGCAAAATCTCCATTCCCACCCCACTCCAAGGGAAGGATACTGCAAAATCTCCATTCCCACCCCACTCTGGGGCCAGCCAGAGGTGGTATTTGCTGGTTCTCCGAACTACTCAAAATTTCCGCTACCGGTTCTCCAGAACCTGTCAGAACCTGCTGGATTTCATCCCTGATCATAAGCCAAGGACTATCTGTACAAAAATGTTTGTGTAATCACAACAGGTAACAAAAGTATGTTGACATACATATTGTGCATTATGCATGTACAAATGCATCTGATTAAAACATAAAAATATGTAAATCAATTTTTATACACAATATCTTACCAAGTTTTGCATATTAGATTGCCAAGTGAAATTAAAAGCTGGGATTTTCCTAGAGATTGTTGACACAAAAGGTGACCTTCAAGGTACAATACATAAGCGTCCTAGAATTGTGTGAGTCACATTAATCTTCAAAACTGCTGGTCTACATCTGTCAAGTCATTCAAGAGAGTGTCAAATAATTTCATGCTTGCCTAGTAACTGAAGTTGGCGGAAGAAGACAGAGAAGATCTACATCCCGTATTTGTAAAGGTGAACTTCCCTTCCTACTGCCTATTCAGCAATTTATTGCCAGAAAGACATTACATGATCCCAACAAGTATATTTCTTACATCACATGTAAACTTGACCCAGCTTAAAGTACATTCAGATTTGCAGGACAAAGTCAAACTAAATATTTCCATTCTTTGCTCTCTCCCCTGTTTTTCCAAACTACCCATAATGCAGAAAAAAAAACCACATTACCCAATAGCCCTAAACCCCAATTATGCCAGTGGCCACAGATAAATAAGCTTTTGACTTAGTGACATACAGACCTACCCATAATCCACGGATATTAGTTTGTGCTATAGTATGTATAACAGGACAAATTGTAATTGAGAGAAATGGGAATTAAAGAAACTAGAACTTGAAGATAATTTCTTTCTGTTTGACCATCATCTCAGAAATTGCACTAGTATGTGGGAAAGACCTTGGAAGATGGAGTGAAGAGATGCTACCTAGGGAAGAGTCAGATAAGAGGCAGCATAGCCCACAACTGCATAGTGTGTGGCGCAAGAAGCTGAGAAGGGACCTTCACTAAGTTATAGGTCTGTAAAGATTTCAGGTAGGGGAAGGGAGACTGTACTTTCAGACTTGCTAATGTAACTTTACAATACTGTAAAGTAAATTAGTTTATCTGGTCGTGTTTCCTATGTGGTCTACCTGGTAAGGCTGACAGAAATTGTTACTTAATCTGGCATAATTCTGAATCTACTTAATGTAAAATCCATGTACCCCTTTCTAGGAAACTGCATGGAGATAAAAGGGAGTTAACTATTAGCCCTAGAATCCTTTGGGCCCTCATAAACAATAAAACAATTTTGTGGGGATTCCACTGAAGGCACCACCAATTTACTATGAAGCAGCTTGAGAGAGTTGAGACTTTTTTTTCTTTTAACTTAAATAAAGGAACTTCAGCAGAGTTGACACACTGCCAACTGAAAGCTCCAACGATCTTGAAGAGGATCATTTTCATGGTCCTTCTTGTACAGAAAAAGAATCTTGGCCGGTCAATCTATATCAGCTGAAATGGGGGCAGCCATTTCTTTATCTCTTGAAGGGGTCTTGGATTGACAAGCAAAGATTCCTTTCAGAGTATATCTGATATATTCTGGGCCATCAGCATTTTGGTTTAAAAAGTTTTCTTTGGGTTTTTTTCCCCAAGGAATAGAAGGCAAGACAGATAATTGATGACCTATCAATCATCTGCACTCATAATAATTTCCAACATCATTCCCCCACCACCCAAAGGAAATTGCCACCCATGTCCTATTCAAGATTGAATGTATGTTTAATTTTATTGGATGGTGTGATGATTAATGAGTCAAGGGTAATTAGGGGAACTGTTTTAGAGGAAATATTTGGATCAACTGCCTTAGAAATTAATTAGGGGTAAGAAATATATTAATTGAGAAACTGATATGGGTGAACTTAAATGTCACTAAAGAACTTACTTCGTCCATGGAAGGAAATTTAATTGGTTTACTTTCTCTGAAACATACATTTAAAGGAGTGGTTTCTATATCTGCATGCATCTTTTAACAAAATTCTGTAACCAGTTGGTTTTGTGATAAGAATTTTGCACTTTTTTTATTTCTACTATGACCTTTGTTCATAAGGTATTGAGAAGATGACTGCAGCTTAAAAAATTAATGGATTTTGCTATGCAATCTTGCATATGCATACTTATTCCACTGAGTGAATATTCCAACATAAGTATGCATAGCATTGCAGCTTTGCGCAACTGTCAAGATACTGCAAGACATGGCAGGGACTTGAAAAGACAGTCACACTGTTTCTTCAGAGTATTGTACTGATGCCACATAAAATATTAGAAATTAGAAATTAGAAAGTTTAACACCATGTCTACCTGTCAACATCTTTTCAAGCTACTGGGAAATACAATGAATCCAAGACACATCCAAGTGAAGCTGAAAAAAGCAACTTGCCCTTTTGCTCATTTGTGCCTCATCAGAACCAGTACAGGACAAATAGCATTATCCTGAATGTAACTTATTGGGGGGGGGGGGAGGTGTTACATGGCAAAATTGACATTAGGTGGAACATAAAAGCTCTCCTTCCCTGCGTGCAGAACAGAAGACAAATCCTTGATGTACTGATTAGTGTTGACTTCATTTGAAAGAATATGCAGTTAAATGCATGTAATTGTACTCCATGCTCCATGCACTGCACTCTTGCATCCAAAGATTTTTATTTTCAAAAGGGAATCACTTAGACTTATTAAATATTTTTTCTTTTTTGATACAAAGGCAGCTCACAATATAAATTACAAAAGGAATTACGAAGTCATTCAGTAATAATAGTAAAAATAAATTGAAAACAAGACAAGACTTTTTTTTTAAGCAGAGAATAAAATGGTGGGTGGGTAAGAGGGGTTCCATTATGGAGACAATATTTCTATATTTCCTCTTCAGGAAGCAGCCATAATTACATGATAATGTGTGTAAACGTATAATATGTATGCACCTAAATATCAATGACAAGGAAGCTATTGGGTTTCCCGTAAGAAGGAAATCCATCTTAAATACTTGATTCTGAACTTCCACCCTGACAACAAAAAATATGGCTCTATAAAACAAGATTAACTCAAAATATAGAAAAAATGCTCCTTTTATTTTCTTGTATATCTTGAGTCCCCCATAACATTTATTTAAGGGTGTATATTCTGCATCTCCATTTACAAATGGTGTTGGTATACTATATGCAACTGGCCGCACCAAGATGAAACTCAAACCTTCAGACCTAAATTTAATCTGGAATCAAGTTAATAGAAATGATATCCCTGGATAAAAGCTGTACCATTTAAGACAGTATGATCTGGGATAATGAGTTCTTGAAATTTATTCTAAGAATACCAATTATGCCCACAAAACTAGCACAAAATCATCTCTGAATAGTCTGTACTTTGTGTATGTAAACCATAATTGATCCAGAAAGGACCACATTGTTCCCAGTTGACTTACGTCTGTCTCTCATCTACTAAAAGCAGATACCTGAACTATGACTTATTAAGAAAAATTAAGTTCTTCATTTAAAGAGAGTAGGAGTGTATGCTCCAAAAAAGAAACATTAGCAATTGAAAACATCTGCCTACCAAAGAGCTTGTTCTACAACTGGAGACCTAATGCATTACTTATTATTATTATTACAACAAAAGACTTTCTTGCCCTGGAAATCTACAAACTAAAGAAAGGGTGGGAAATTTATGAACTTTCTAAATTTTTTGGAGATCCAGAACTCAGTATCCCTCAGCAACAGAGCCTTGCTTGTTGCAAGTTGTAGAGAGTTTGGTTAAAAAAATATCTGAAGCAAAAAATAAATATTCTTATTGGAAAACAGGTCAGGAGAAATATAAAATCAATACTATTAAAATCACTGTTGCATGCTTTTGAACACCACAGCAAAATTTCCACCCACTTGCCCTTTCCTGCTTACTATGTAAATTCTGGAGCTGCTAAATGAGAACATTAGACCATGTTATCTGCCATGCATCTTAAATGCAAAAGTAATATGCCTTACTACTGTATGCATCTAATGAATTTAAAGATGAATATAAAGAAGCGAAACCGACTTGCTTGCTGAAATCAATCTGTTCATAGCAATATTTTATTTTTTTGCCATCCAGATCAACATGGATCTGGGCCTCTTAAATACCAATATGAACATTAAATGAGGCCCAATAAAAAGACACTGAGGAAAAGTTGACTTCTTAAAATGTAGATTTCTAATTTTGATCTGTTCCTACTGTATGCCATGGGGCTGTGAAACAGCTAAGAATGGGGCTGTACAAACACACATGTAGAGCCAGGGACAGCTGATGAAGCAGTCACACAGAAAAAGCAGCATCTTTTCTGATTCAAAGAGAACCGACGCTATGCAAAGCACCGAGTATTTCTATGGACCTAAATAAAAATATGGTCTAAGCTCAAAACTTGCTTCAAATTCCATCTAAGCTATGGACTGACCCAACACAAGGATAGATTTGCTTTCTTGAATCCTACTACTGAGAAAAAAATATGTATTTTACCTAAGTTACCTAGCCATAATACAGATAGCTGAGTTCCTGCATATTGCTTTGTGTAGTTGGGAAGAATTTTATCTACTGTACATAGTTAAGAATCCTGTTCCCCCTCCTCACTGGCTACGGAGAAATCCTGACCCAAATCTAACTGTTTCCTGTTCCCAGACCTGCTTATTTTGGAGAACTCATTATCCCAGTTTGTTCAATCACGGAATGGTAAACCCAACCTTCTGAAATAACCTGGATCATATTTAGGTACACTGTTCACAAATTACTAGCCTCCCCCCAAAAGATTTTAACTGAATAAGTAGGCAAGTTATATAAGAGGAGTCAAAGGCAAGCCAAAGGCAGAGACTGTCTTTGCAGGTATAAATGCAGTCTCCCTCCTCCCTGCCCAATCATAGGCATATATGGGTTTATTTTTAGACCATTTCCACAATAAAGGCTTGCACCGTTTGGGAATCAGCTCTGAACCCGTTTGAGCTCATGACATCATCTATTTTCAGAAGCCCAGTCCATCCAATTAGCAGGACAGTACAATCTGTTTCCCCCCCCCCTCAAATTGCTGCAGTGCTCCAGATTTTATGAGCAATCCAATTTCCTATTGGTGGCATTTTCTAGGATTCAGAGGTAGCAGAAGTAAAAGTAACTGCAAGACACTTTAAAACCACAATGTGAGGGATTGAAGGTGAGTATACAGGTGGTGCTATGGAATTGCTTTCAGGCTAAATTTGGCTTGCAAACCCAAGGGGCTAAAGGGCAGTTTTGAAACAAACCAACTTGAAATCATAGCTAAGTTAAATTCAGTGTAGTAGTGACAGCTTAAATACATATTCTGTGACTTGAAAGAGGTGTCTGTTGAAATCATTTATGCCACACAGTTGAGAAATATCTATGTATAAACCCTAGGAAGTAAATTAAAGCTATATTCTGCCACAAGGAATGTCATCTTTTCCTATCCAACCCCAACGTTTGTCACTGAAATTGTTGTTCTCATATGTTAAGACTTCTGTAATGGATGGGTACTCAGAATTAAAAATGTGTGTGTGTATCAGGCTCCACTCTGTGTTTGTAGCACAAGTTTTTCTATAAATGGAATTATTTTAAAACATTCATAGGATATATAAAGTTTTCAAAGGCTCAGGTCCCATTATTGAATACATACACATAGAGGGAGAAAGAGAACACCCCACAAAATAAACCAGATCCTGAAAAAAGTCTAATGCATCATAATTGTCATGTCATGCCAGCTAGATTGCCAGTTATGAAATATGCAGTAATAAGAGAAAAAAGAAATATAAGATTTACTTTAGTATTTACTGGGGCTTTAATTTAATCTATCCAGGATCCACAAAACAAATATCAAAAGGCTGACTTCATTTTAAAATGCTGAGTAGTTTGTTTTGGTATCTTCAGACATTTCACATCAAGGGTTGCAGATGTCTAAGGAACCACACTGTTCACTCTGACATGATAACTTATAGTTAAAGCTGGTAGATCTTTCTGACAACCGAACCAACGTTCCACTAATTGATTAAATACCATACAAAAGCCACCTACGAGTGTATAATCAATATGTAGGTTTGTAAAGAAATGAGAGGGTGAGGGTAGACATTGCATCAGCAAACTAACTACTATTAAGCAATTTGTAAAGCCAGCCAATGTATCAAGAATCTCCATGGATAAAGCTTTTGAATTCATTAAGTTGTATTTGATGCAGTGGCAGCAGTAATTATCACACTTACAAATCAATGCCTAAAGGAAGATTTTAATCTTAACCAACACAATCATACACATACTAATCATACACACACTGGAGTCAAAAACTGATTGTCTTCACAGGCAGAAATACTGAATTCTCCAATTCTAGGAGTGCTCTGGTTCCAGTAGTCATTTATTTGAGACAAAGAACTTCCATAGGAGCTGATGCTAAATTCCCTCTTGGACTTTGGTGAAGCCATGACTAGACAGTTGCTTAGAGCAGTGGTTCTCAACCTTCCTAATGCCGCGACCCCCGCCGCCGCGACCCCCTCCCCGCCCCTCCCCGTGCGTGCGCGTTGCCAGTCACCAAGATGGCGGGCTAGCATGCACTTAGGCGACCCCTGTGAAAGGGTCGTTCGACCCCCCAAAGGGGTTGCGACCCACAGGTTGAGAACCGCTGGCTTAGAGTAACCTCATCCATAATTAGCAGGCCCTGCATTCCTGTCTACCCGGCTTAGCAAGACTAGCTAAAGGGTTAACTAGGAGCTAGGGCATCCATCTAGCTCCCAGACAATCTAGACAGCATACTAAAAAGCAGAGACATCACCCTGCCAACAAAAGTGTGTATAGTCAAGGCCAGTGGTTCCCAAAGTGGGCGGTACCACCGCCTGGGGGGCGGTGGGATGACTTAGGGGGGCGCTAAGAGGCAAGGGTGGCGGCAGGGGGGCGCTAAGAGGGGCAAGGGGGGCGGCAGGTGGTTCACCATACCGGTAGCGACAGCCTGAGGCCGGCAGAGCTCCATAGGTGCGCGCCCTGACGCTTCCCGGCCCGCAAAGGTCCTGGAGCCGAAGGCGAGAGGGGCGATGGTGGTGGCAACTGCGCTCCGGCAGCGTCACGTCCCCTGTCATGTGCCGTCCGGCAGCACGGTCTCTGGGCTGGCGGGGGCCTTGGCGGGGCAGGCAGAAAGTGGAGAGCCAGCGGATGGGCATGCCAGGCAGTCTCCGAGCCTCACCAGGAAGGTAAGCCGAGCGACGGCTGGGCCAACGCGCTCCCGCCCTCCCCTCGCTCCGGCCGTCTCCTGGGAAGTTCGTGGGAAGTGGCGGCAGGCGGAGCTGGGCAGGGCGGAGCCGCCGGTGCAGCAGTGCCCAGAGAGGAAGGCCCCCGCCAGCCCAGAGACCGTGCTTCTGGACGGCACATGACACGGAATGCGACGCTGCCAGAGCACGGTTGCTGCCGCCGCCACCCCTCTCGCCTTCCCGGCTTTGGCTCCGGGACCTTTGGTGCACGTCGGGGCGCGCACCTATGGAGCTCCGCCGGCCTCAGGGTCCACCGGGCTCTGGGCTGGCGGAGGCCTTGGTGGGGCAGGCAGAAAGTGGAGAGCCGGCGGATGGACATGCCGGGCGGTCTCCGAGCCTCGCCAGGAAAATAAGCCGAGCTGTCGAAGAAATACCGACAGAAAGAAAGAAAGATGGTAGGAAGGAAGGAAGGAAGGAAGGAAGGAAGGAAGGAAGGAAGGAAGGAAGGAAGGAAGGAAGGAAGGAAG
>QLTV01000974.1:7084621-7134693 GCA_003457575.1 Thermophis baileyi | reverse complement strand
CTTTGAACTATGGTGCTGGAGAAGACTCCTGTGAGTCCCTTGGACTGCAAGGTGATCAAACCGGTCAGTCCTAGAGGAGATCAACCCTGACTGCTCTTTAGAAGGCCAGATCCTGAAGATGAAACTCAAATACTTTGGCCACCTAATGAGAAGGAAGGACTCACTGGAGAAGAGCCTAATGCTGGGAAAGATTGAGGGAAAAAGAAGAAGGGGATGACAGAGAATGAGGTGGCTGGATGGAGTCACTGAAGCAGTCGGCGTGAGCTTAAATGGATCCAGGGGATGGTAGAGGACAGGAAGGCCTGGAGGAACGTTGTCCATGGGGTCGCGAAGGGTCGGACACGACTTCGCAACTAACAATAACAACAACAAAGGCATCCAATGAGAATTGGACATGAAAGTCTGAAATTGCTTCAATATCTCCCTTGGGATTCTGGCCATGAAAAGGAATTATCTGCTGAGGGATTCTCAGAGGGGTTCTGTAGTGCAGGGGTCCCCAACTCCTGGGCCTTGGCCCACTACTGGTCCTTGAGTGCGTGCGGGCCACAGAAGTGGTGGGCGAGCGAGTGTGCATGTGCATCCCCTCTTGTGCAAACAATGGGCGAGCATATGTGCTTGCACTCCATTTGTACAAGTGATGGGTGTGCGTGCCCACCACTCACGCGGAACCATTCCTTCTCTCCCCCCTCCCCCACTGGTATTTAGGAATGGACTTGGGAGACAGGAGGGAGAGCCGCAGACAGGACAACCAGCACACAGAAGGGGGGAAAGTGTAGGAAACATTTCAGAAGGGACTCTCCCTAGTTTTACAGAGAGTAAAAGGAAAAGAGGGGAGAAAGAGTTTCAGTCTTGCAAGATTTTTTAAATCTAACTTTACAATAAAAACAGAGCTAGTACTCATGGTTGTGCTTCTTGTCTGGACTATTTCATAGGGCTAACAGGTTCTGACACTGGTGAGTTCTGTGTGCAATGGCCACCTTTAGCCTGAGCCCCACTGGTTCTCACATCTCCAGCTTCTACCTTTATACCAACCTTAAATGTTGACACTATTTCTAGCTTAATAATACAACACCAAAGCAGCCACTTTGCTACATAAGCTACTCTGATTTACTTCATATTTACACCAAACCACACTGGGTAGTTTTGCATATCACCTAAAATTCCAGCAAACCACATTATTAGGCTTAGGGTTATATATCATCTAAACTTGTTGCTCTATCAAGCAGCTATTTAAAGTCTTGAAGCAAGAACACATAAAGCGTATATTTACCACAGCACTGTACAATTTGCCTTTTGGGGACTTGGCAGAGAGTAGCTACTTGTCACCATCAGCAAGCAGCAAATTACAAGCCTGCAGTAAAAGTTAAAATGCTTGTATAAACTGAGACCATTAAAACAGAAAGATGCAAGTCAGTTGAAGTAGAGGGAAACAGAGGGTATTCATTTTTTTTCTTGTATTGCTCTAAATGTAATTAAAATCTTCATTCACACAAAAAAACTGTAGAGCAGGTGAGAAATCTAATCTGAAACATGATAACTGTCTATTTGCACAAGTTTCTTTGGAAAAGCATTCTGTATTCAACCTCAACTAGCAAAGCTATGATGGCTAATCTTGGGGGAACTAACTCTTAACTAACAGCTCTACAGGAGTTCAGATGGTTGGTTGGTTTCTTTATTATCCCATATTTTATTACTTTATAAGTAACTTAAGAGAGCTTGGCTGGTTGGGCCAAGTTCAGTCAGAATTTGCTGACAATGTGGCAACTCTATGCACAGCTGCTGTGTTTTATGTAGCCTCCAAAAAACAGGAGTCTAAATCTTCCAGACTTGACTTCAGTAAATGTGCATAGATGTTGCTAGATGAGCTGAACCAAACAAATATTTCATTAAGTACCCAAACAAATCATTGCCTGTGGACCTAGTAATTCTACTCACCAAACCAAGGACTCCTATTAATATATAATGAGCACTGTGATTGCATGCTGCATAAATTGTCTGCCTGGTATAATTCAAAAAATGGGGAAATTATTGTGGATGTTGAACATAATGTATAGACGTACAATCAAGCTAACACACACAGACAGAACAGAAACTACACACAGCCTTTGGCTTCTCCACATCCAAGAATGCCCAAGTTGCTGATTTGGCAAGTGTGTGAAACTATTTTTACAGCCAAAGATTCAGACTCTCAGAACAAAACCACAATCTGACCTTACGTCCTTCAGATCCTACAAAAGCTAAAAGATAAGAACCACTAAGCGTCAGAGCTAGAATGGGAAACAAGTGCCAATTAAATACTTCCTCCAAATATAAGAGTATTGTATTTGAGTAAGCTCTAAAAGATAGTCATTCTCTAAGTCAGATCTTGTACTGTATCACATACTAAATGATTCCATGAATATTTACACAAAATTAAGATTTATCTAGCTAGTGTCTGTCAATAAAAAATATATCAACCTGCACTACAGATTGCTATATTTTGGAAACAGATTTTATTTTATCTTAAAATAAACTGTGGCTTGAATTAACAGGATTCTCATGTTCACAACTTGGTAACAAAGCATCCAGTTCATAACTCAGAACATATGAGATAGTTAGATGAATTCTGATTTTTTTTTTTTTTTGCTTGCTGATCATTGTAGCAAGTGTCATTTGCATAATTGAGAGCATATTTTATTCTGACCTTTTCAAAAGCTCTTATTTCCCAAATGTGATGGGTACTGAATTGCTTTTTCTGTACTACTAACTATCATTTCCTATGGGATGGTACCAATTATGTTGGAAGAAAAGACTTGTATCTGATATGTAATCGGATACTGAGCACATTTATGACCATTCATCCTTGAATTTAAATATAAAAAACAGTTGTTATTATTTCTAATAATGAACAGACATCTGTCCAACATTTCATAAGAAGACGTGTTTGAGCAACCAAATGAGCATTTGAGTAATTTTAAAATCTGTAATAAACTTTTTCTGGGGAAAAAAGATGTCAACAATTGATAGACACTTGGCCAGAAATATTCCCAGATAGGTAGCTTTGCAATCTTGGGGAGGGCAAAATACTGCACAGTATGGTAAACAGTGTCCAAGCATATGATGCTTATGCACTATCAGTGAAAAGATGGCCTTATCGGAATTTATTTCTATTTTCCTAAAAGGTCTTGAGAATACTGGAAGAAAATTTGTGTAGAGACTGTGACTGGGTTTATATATTGACCCATGGCTCATTTATACATCATACTGAATAAGCCAGACTTGACTGGTATCATATACCACACTAAGCTAAGATAAAACAAATGGCACTGGTCTTTATGTATGTGGCTCAGGTTTCCTTCCTACAAATTATGTTGGAAGTTCCGGAAAGGACTGTCTAAAATGAAAGTCATGAAATGGCTTTTATATTTCTCTTTCTCTGATTATGTAGGAATGAAGAAAAAATAGGACTAATTTCCAAAGTTTTCAAAACTACCAGTGAACTGTGAAAGAGTGAAGCTATCATGCTCAGCTCTGAAGTCCAAATTGCACAGACAGAGCCAGACAAATACAGACAAAAACACCTGAACCAAGTCCAGACAAAAATGTGGCTTACAAGGTAGTCTATATTTTGTGTCAGATGGTGAGGTGGTTTAAGTTTACACTAGCTCTCTTCTCTTAATAAGCACAGAAAGAGGATTGCCACCTTGAGACATGACATGACATTTCAGCCAGTATCTGTATTAGTTCAAATGAATTAACACTTCTTGGTCCAGCTGTTAAACTGGACTCTGCAAGCTCTTGAAATCTAAAAGTCATCAGATAAGAAATAACTGAGAAATGCAAAGTTAAGAGTAGCATCCATGCACCAAAAAATGCACATCACATTTTTTGTACCTCAAAACACATTTACAAGATGCCCCATATTCCTGCCTTAATTTTAAATAAGATACCTCCTTCCCTTGATTGCTGGGAAGTACTCTGGACCAAATAAGGTAGTGCTTTCTTTTGCTTTGGGCTTTTGAATTTTTTATTTCTTCTGATCAACCCACTTGCATTCCTTTTTCCTCTCTGTTATGGAAGGTTCAGGACAAACTCTCTCTCTCTCTCTCTCTCTCTCTCTCTGTGTGTGTGTGTGTGTGTGTGTGTGTGTGTGTGTGTGTTTTTTATCCCACACTGTGTGTGTGTGTGTGTGTGTGTGTGTGTGTGTGTGTGTGTTTTATATCCCAAATAGGATTCCAGTAGAACTCAAGTTTTAACAGTGTTTACTCTGTTTACTATTATGCTTTGTACATTTATGGAAAACAGAGGTTTCCCAAAAAATTGGAGCTGACTGTTAAGAAACAGGACAATTTTGTGAAGGACAATATACCGTTACCATTTTATAACAATCCCATTGAAAAAAATTCTTTATAATTATTGCTTTGAAATTAAAAAATGAAGACAAGGCTTATTTTACTTTCTAGGTTCATTTGATCTCCTGCTTTTCCAACCACTGTATAAGAGTGATGCATGTTTTATTCCCTTTTCTTCCAACCTCGATTTGATTTCTGTTATATCTGCTTCTTGATTATATCAGCATCTTCTATATTTTTACCATACCATTGGTAAAGAATTTTACCAATTCTTCACAAGTATTTGCTTTATCTCTGCAATGAGACATATTCAACCACCCTTATGTGATCATTTGTGGTTTATATGAATCAAAATTCTTTAGCCAAATAAAAAGAAATAAACAGCGCTGCAGAGAAAAGTGCCTGCGGTGCAGAGATTTCTCTGGTCAAATAAATAATCATCTTTAGCCCTGTACTCTATGACCTCAGTCCGTGGCACAAAAACTGGCAGCAGATGGATGAACAAAGTCTGCATTTGAAACACTATGCTGGCATTCTAAATAATGGTGAAACTGAGACAAAGAAACGCTAGGGAAAGAAACTCAGACTTGATTTCGTTATAATTCAAACTTAAATCAAAGTAAATTAAGTAAAAATTGCCAGCCAGGTTCCTCTGCCCTAAAGGTTAGGAACAAACGGAAAACAAAGCAAAGTACTCATTTGATCAGTTTTGTACCCAAAAAGCAGCAACACACAAAAGGATATTAGTTTAATTCTCCTATTTCAATGCAGTCAACCAGGAGGGCTGTAACTGCAGAGCGCTGAGGTTTTATAAGGCTGAGGGGAGGAAGTAAAATTGATAGGGATCAGGGAGAAAGAAGGACTTTGCAAGATTTTGTTTATATCTCCCTTTATCTTTTCCTCTCAAATTCAAGCATTAATCCATCTCCATAGTGTCTGTTTCTTTCAGTGATTGTCCATCTTGTGATACTGTGTGATCCCCGTAAAAGCTAACCTCTCTGCCTTTCTGTCATCCACCACTTCTCTGAACTCATGTTACTGTTCATTTCAGTCAAAGACTGTGCCCATATTCTACCACTGACTGACCAATTTCTATCAAAGACACTGCACCCATTGAATACCTTCTATCTATCATGGTGAGACACAGAAACATACTTAACCATTTATTGCTGTGCCTTGCATGGAATAATGCCATCTAAGGTAATGCTGCCTATTTGGAACAGAAAAAAAAATCCAGTCTTTATGACCTCATGCTGATGCTGTTTGGAAGAGAAAGACTGGCCCTTGAGATTCTTGACACAGATGCTGAGCATCTGTTCTCATCTGTAATCTCACACTGAAATTGTCTAAAGGAGAAGATTGGGCAGGGGGTTCTCATGTTGATGGTACCTATCTGATTCCATTTCTACGTGGGGTTTTTTTTGAGGAAGTTGGTCTTTGCAACCTCGGAGGAGTAAGAATTCATGCTCTTAATGTCCCAAATGTTTTCCAAAAAAGGTTTCTTTTTCCCAAAAGAAACTGGACTTTCTTGGTTTTTTTCCTTTGAAAATATTTTGCTTCTCATCCAAGAAACTTCTTCAGTTAACTTCAGAAATGTTTTCAAAGGAAAAAACGAAGAAAGTCCAGTTGCCTTTTGGAAAAAGCACCTTTGGAACAACTGTGACCTGGATGATTGAGAATCTCCCTAGACACTGTCTTAACAACTTTCCCATTCTTTCAATATAATTTTTGCTTCTCTTCAGGCTAGTAGTGTTCACTAATCCTTTTTAAAATAAAAGGCAATTTAACTCAAGTATATGAAACTTTTATTGAATTGAGGGTCACAACTACCTTTTAATGGCCTTTTCCAGGACCATATTGCCAAAACTGATAGGGCCTCATAAAGGATTTACAATTTGGCAAGAATGAAAATTGAATGAAATGAAATTAATTAAAAATAATAATATGAATGGTTAATTAACTATTTAAAACTTAAACCAGGAGTTAAGTTTATTGATTTGTTAATAAGAGGCTTGTTTACAAAATGGTGCAGACCATGCATAAATTAAGACCAAATATTTCCATAAAATACAAAAATACTTTTAAAAGTGATACAATAAACATTTATTCCAAAAACAATGTCACCAATTAGAAACATAAAAAATTAACAAATAGCAATTATGTTGTGATAAGAATCTGTTCAGGGAGAAATAGTTCATATAAAAACACAAAGAGAGGTAAAACACGTAGCGAAAGAAGGAAGATTTTAAAGAAAAGACAAATGTAAAACTTAGGAAAGCATGGCCTTCATAGGAAGCTTCTGATCATAGTTGCAGAGTAGATGTGAGTTGTATGGCAAGATGAAAGAGCCAAACCCACCAAGATGGTCTACCTACCGGTAATTAAAATTTAAAAACTGCACTCATGGACTTGGAAGTCCATGAGAACTTCCAAGTGCCAGGCAGAGACAAAGAGGTACAGTTCTAACTTGGAAGAATGCATGAGTGCAGAAAAAAGAGAAATATGTTAAGTTTTGAGAAGAGTTTCCATTAAATGTCATTTTTTGCTTGTCAAAACAACCTGTTAAGTTTTATCACACCATATGTATTTTTATCAAGGGGCTCGGAGAGGACCCAAAAATGTAAGCAGAGGCCCATGAACACCCTCAGTACTTCCTCCAACACACCTAATTTTACATCATATATTTATTGAGAGGATTTTCTATTCCTTTACACTGAACTGTTTCCCAAATTTAAAGTATATTTATGGGTGTATGTATGAAAAGAACTTGACAGAATTATTCTTCGTATTTTGTTGGCTCCCACTGAGACTAGCTGCATTTTAGAACTATTTCAGGCTTGCCATTCATTTCTGTAAATAGGGCCAACAGCTGAAAAGCTAGCAGGAGTTATATTTACTATTATTTAGAGATGATTTTACTGCCTTCTGATAGTACCAACACCACAATAAAAAATACAGGATATATACTATGTAAACAGAGTGGGGAGGAAATCATGTTAAACCTCATACATGGGGACATGACATAATGTAACAGTTATATCTTTCTGCTCTAAGAGTGTGAAGATGGTGGACTTCATGTACTATTCCAAAGGCAGAAGCATAACGAACTAACTCAAGGAAGGCTGTATTGATTCTTATATGGAACAATGAATAAACAGCTTTGAAAACAATGAACTAAAATAAAACTGAAGAGATATTCATACATCATTGTTATTTGTATTTGCATGATACTGTCTAAGTAAGTTGTATTAATTGCACTGTGACATCAATATGCATATGTCATCACTTCCCCCCTCCCTTGACCACCACAAATGCCTGTAAATCAGGGGGGCCCAACCCCCGGTCCGTGGACCAGCACCAGTCTGTGGCATGCCAGCAACCAGGCCGTGCAAGCAAGTGAAGCCCCATCTGTGGGATGCAGGTAGCACACGAAACCACGGCCCCTCTGGTCCACGGAAAAATCTTTCTCCACGGAACCGGTCCCTAATGCCCAAAAGGTTGGGGCTGTTGCTGCAAATAACACAATCCACCACTTTGTATTGTTTCATGACTAACTTTTTTAGCATTAGAAAAACAGCAAAATCAAAAGGTTGTATCACACTACTATACTCTGATAGCCTACAATCAAAATAAAGCTCATGCTAATCACACTAAATCCATATAAATGAATCATTACTGTAGCACTATAGAAATCTTCCAGAATTTAATTCAACTATTGACTTAATCCATTACTTTTGCGGCAAAAGGACAAGGAGATTCCACATTTCTTTTGGGATTAAATGACCATGTTGACATAAAGAGTAGATACCTACCTTTATTATCAAGGCCACATCTTCAAAACACTTGCATATGAAGAACCGCTCCTGTCTCTACAAAACAAAACAAAAGAAATCATTGAAATTGGCAGCATTTCAAAATAAATTAATGTCCAATAATAGATATTTCAAATAATGCTAATGGCACATCACAGTTAATGATACCAAGTAATAGCCAAAAGCACAATCCCAATTTTAATCACTTTAATAATTAAGCACATATTCAGTCTTTCTAATTAATACTCTTAAGTTATTTAAACAATATGTCAATGATTTTAATTAATACTGTACAAATATTATTACATAGAAATGATATAGTGCATTAAGGTTTACCATAACATAATAAAGAGGAAAATAATCTTTCTAATCAAAAGAATTAAGAGATTATCAAGTTTTTAGTACATTTTAGAACTAAAATCCAAATTTCGGATTTGGCATAAAGCACCAACAATTTGCATCATTCCCTGCAGATCTGAGAATCAAGAGACAAAGTTTAGATAGTTTCCTTTAAAAAAAAAAAAAAAGCAAAAAAGCTAATGGAAAGGCAGAAGTACAGCACAGAAGCAAATGAAAGCATATCAAACCTTTATTGAGGCCAGAAGTCCAACAGTCAGATAAAAGATACAAGAGGTAAAAATGAAAATCTAGAAGGCTAAAATTAAAGCAATTTTTACAAGCTTTTGAATCCAAAATGAGGTGGATTGTGCAAATAAAGGTCTAGAATTAAACAACCAAGACGTATGCAAACAATGGTTAGGTACGAGAAGCAATCAATAGAAGGCATGTTCTTTGTCTGGGAATTTCTTCACAATAGGATGGATCCTTATGGAGAGAGCAGCAAAAGAGCACATGCCTCAGGGATTCTACTCAGCCATCCACATGACAATATCTATAGAGATGTGGAATATTTTTGTAGATGGCAGAAGACAATGCATCCAGCCTGCCAAAATGAAAGTCTGGCAAAATTCCAGAACTGCAGCAGGTGAGACAAAATATGCTGGTATATACCCACTTGGAAAGACTCCATGTGCAGTAAGGCTGAGAAAGAGAGGTTGATTAATTTGAACATCAATTGATATTGCTTTGAAGATCGATTTGAGCATCAACCATCCCCAAACAGGCACCTTAAGGATACTTTGGGCATTTTCAAAGCAAATAGAAAAAGGCTCTTTCCTAGAGATGGAAACTTGCCAATAAACTTTTTTTTTAATGAGGTTGAGTTGATGTGAGGACCAGTGGAGCCAGACTCACTGGGGAAAAAAATATTAACTCTAATCATACATTAAATTGATAATACCAAGCTCCATGGAGACTTAAACAGAGCAGCATTAATACACTCTGGGACTGCAAAAATAGCTCTATTTAGAGTGAATGGGTTCAAGGATGGCAAGATTTCTAAAAGTACAGACTTAGGTACTACAGTACAGAGAAGCTGAGAGAAGATCTTGGCTACAAAGACTTTACAAGCTGCAGAGACAAAGTAGGAGCCTTTTGAATAGAAGAAACTCGAGATAGCTGAGGAACTACACTGAGCAATATTTGCTGGATATAAAAATGTTCTCTCCATGATAGTGGAGCCTAAAATAACACTCCAAGATATTTGTAAATGTGTACCGACTCAATATTATTCCCATTTGCCAACAATAAATTTTATGATAATGTTGTGCAAATATTTTTCTGATAATAGCAGTTTCTCTTGTGAACAGAAAGAAAGAAGGCTTGGATTAATTTAGTTGACATATAAGTTAATAAATAGGAGGGCTAGAATACACCCTTGCCACACATCAGGTAATAGTGTAGGGCCAACAATTTGATTTTTGTGGCCGAGAGATAAGAGTGTATTGAGTTTTGTATTTGAAGTTTTGCTTCCGTAATCCATTCAGAGTCCCCACAAATGAGTTGGGTAGCCATATAAATTTTCCTAATAAATAAATAAATGTATATCCCTCCAGTATACTAGCAGAATTTTACTGTACTTTTTGCAAAGTTCTTCCACTTTCTTCTTATTTATTTTCAACATTTGATACCCCTAGATGACCAATAATCATCCAAACTCTAGCCAGGTTTAATTTTACTACGGTATATTCTAACACACTCCCACCCCTCTCTCTCAGCACAACTCAAGGGTATAACAATATGTATTTATTGATTACTTGTCAGTTCTACAATAAAAACAGAAAAGTATTATCGATGGGCAGAATTCAGGTTATAAGAGTTAAAAAGGTACTTAAAATCAAGGAACGTTAATGCTTAGTTGCTTCAAGGCAAAAGATGCCAAATGCCAGAGAATGGCTGCCTTCTGAGATTTCAATACAACTTCAATCACATGGTGATCTGGCAGGGAGCATTCGTTTGAAGGAGAGGATCCAAGTGCTTGGAGCAGGCAGAGACAAAAAACGTAATATTTTTCACAAAAAAGAAATATTTATTTAGCAAGCTTGTCGTGGAATGTCTCCCACTAAAGATTCAGTATGTTCTGCTCGGTTGTAAAATCAATAGATAGAAATGGGCCAGATTGGACAGAAACACCTTTTCTACTTGGGTTGAGAACAGGAAAGAAACCCACCAATCTATTACAAAAAAAAATTCTGCTCTAAATGGAGTGCATCTCCAAATATTTAAGCAACATGAACATGCACATCTCTTTTTGTACTGCATAGCAGCTTTTCAGTACAGTCCTACTGTAGATGTTACACCCACATCTACCGTACATTTTGTTTAAGGTAAAAAAGGAGCACTTTTTTTATGGCACTGGGCTGAAGTCTTGCAGGCAACACCATGAGACAAAAAACCAGGTCCCATGGTTACTTAGGCACAACATGAAGCTGCTTTCCTATCTTGTGGGCGTATGCTGCACTTTTGCAGCACAGGGCCAAAAACTCCCCATGCCAAACTAAAACATTACTGAGAAGTAGAGTGGCACCTCACCACACTTGTGAATAGTTACATATACTGGAAACTTAAAATGGGAGTGGGTTTCATTTTGAACTCAATTCCCTTGTGCACTCCACTTTTCTCTGTGGACATCTCTTATGCCTCACTCCATTAAAAAAAAGAGTAATTAGACAGCTAGCAATATTAGAAGGATAGAATAATAACATGAGCTAAAAATAATAATTACACAAAATTCCAAAGACAGGCTCGGAAGCAGCCTTCTCCATCGATATAGTTTTTCCAGTGAACAAGAATGGAGATCCTATGCCCCTCTCCCCGCCATGCTGATTATAACCTGCACCAACTCAAGTCCAGCTCCATCAATTGTGAGAAATGCTGCATTGCGTACCAACCAGAGGGCCAGAGAGAGTGGCGTTTCAAATTTCCAGAAGCTAACACTTCAGTCCCACACTCACACAGGATTAGTTTCACCGATCATGCTTCTGATTAAATGTGTCCAAGATCTACCCGTTCTTGTTTACATAATTATACTAAATACAATAGCTTGGAATGTGGTCACCAGTTTTCTGCCAATCTTCTAATGTAGGCACATTTATACTGCACAATATGAACACGATCCAATGCAAACTTCCATGAAGCTCATGATCTCAATGCACTTATTTTGGAAAGAAAGAGTTAAACACAATCACCAAAATGAATCATCCGTGTATATCAGCACGCCAATCACACAGTTTATCAGCCTCGGTTATGGTTAGGTCTAGAAGCCAAAAGCCACAGTGTCCTTATACAATTGCACATCATAACAGATATACAGAAAAGAGTAGCAACAAACATGACTAAATAGGCCTAGGACATAACGTGATTCAACTAAAATGGGTTAGGGTTGCTCATCACAGCTCTTTTTAAAATAAAAATAATAACAGTATTTATTTCTGTTGCTAAGCAAGAGATTTGTTAAGTGAACTCTGCTCCATTTTGTGACCTTTCTTGTCAAAATTGTTAAGTGAACCACTGCGGTTATTAAGTTAGTGACATGGTTGTTAAGTGAATCTGGCTTCTCCATTGAGTTTGCTTGTCAGAAGGTCATAAAAGGTGACCACATGACCCTGAGACACTGCAACCGTCATAAATATGAGTCAATTGCCAAGCGTCTGAATTTTGATCACATGACCATGGGGATGCTGCAACAGTCATAAGTGTGAAAACCAGTCATAAGTTACTTTTTTCAGTGTCATTGTAAGTTTGAACAGTCACTAAACAAACTGTTGTAAATCGATAATTACCTGTATTTAATCCGTACAATTATCATTATAATTCTGAATAGTGAAACCTGGAAAACCAGTACTCTAGTTTCCAGGTATTGAGTGAGAAGTCAGATACAGGGTTTGTTGCTTCTCTAAGCAATCATGACGAGAAAACACAAAGGTCCTGGAAAGAAATCATTGAAAAATGTGGATAACCAATAAACATCAAGAAGAAATTGTCAAATGCTATTGGGAATCAAACCCACTGAACTATGGTTTCTAAGGCATGAAATTTGAAAAATAAAATTTCTGGAATCAAATAGCACCGAATAATGACTCATGCATTAGAGTTGTTTCATACACAGAAGCAAGGCATTTCCAAATACTTGCCTTAATGGGTTGGAACAACAATTTTAAAAACATGCAAACAAAAGATTTGAAACTGAAAAAGAAAAATGGGCTGCAAAAGCTACAAAAGAACAAATAAACATAAACCCCCTTTTGGATGCAGCCAATGAAAATACTCTACTCAAAGAGTAGAGAACACTCTATTCAAAATAATGAACTAATTATATTTGTTTGATTATCAACAATAATTTGAGATGATCTCCTTTAAAATCTACTAAAAAAATTTAAACAAAATTTTGCATGATGCAAATAGGGCTGCTCAATTGTGACGAAAATGATCAAAGAGACTAATCATCTCAAATACAGCCTCATAAAAGCAATAACAATAGAAATGCATTATAAATTAAAAGCAAGACACCAAAGCGAAGATCTGGTGTTAAAGTGGAAAATTAAACTGAAAAATAAAGTTCAAACATACTTCTAGCCTGCAATATTTAAAAAAAAAAAACCTGAAAAATGGGAAAATAAAAATAAGTTTGAAAAAGCAATACAATCAGGGGAGGGGAGGGGAGGGGAGAGGAGAACACTGAGATTTTGAGGGGGGGGCGGATTTGGGCTAAAACATTTGTCCATTTTACATTTTTGTTTTGTGAATCATTTCAAACAATACAGCAAGGATACATAAAGAACCATAAACTGAACATTTCCAATCCTGAAAGACAAAACCAAAGAAACAACAACCAATCCTACATCATGCAAGTTAACAAAAGTAAATTGCCAGTAACATCTACAAACAATTGAACAATTAAATGTACATAAAAAGCAAAAGGGAAATTTCAAAAATGGAAACAACTGTTGATTGATATAAGACAATGCTTAAAAATGCAAAAAAAACAACAACAGTAAAACGAATCTTTATTTAGCTTGACCTGATTACAAAAAAAAGATTCAATTCACTATTCCATAGATGAATTAAGACATGCTTGAGCATTTTTGGAATTAATTTTAAAATATAACATTTTAAAATAATACAGTCGAAAACTGGAAAATAGCATAGATGCCAAACTCAGAAAAACTTGGAGAAATCAAAATTAGAAAAGGAATTTACAAGAAGACTTTTTGCTTTCATTCCTTTTTAACACAGCTTATTCCACTGCTGATAATTTTGAATAAAATTCCATTGGGCAATGAAATAAACAAGGACAAAAGTTTCATATTTGTTCCACATGGATGATTAGAAACTAGATACAAAATAATCTATAGAAATACATTCTTAAAAACAGTTGGAATCTTTAGTGTTGACATTAAGATGAAATTTGGAATCGATAAATTGCTATGCTGGCATTAAAAGGGAGAAATTGAGTACTCAGATGGAACGTACATACTGATTCGCCCTCAAATCAAAGCATTGGCAATGAAGGAAAGGTATAGTTGGGCTATTTTAGAAACAAACCATATTTTGCACACGCAAATGAAGAAGGCAATATGAAAAATGAGTTTAAAAGGTTCTAAAATCAAACTGAGTGAAGATAACACAGTCAAAGCCATTAATACTTGGAATCCCCCTGTAATAATATGCTATACAACAGATACTGTTGGTTGGACACAAGCTGAACTAATTGTTTTAGTTAGAAAGATCTGGAAATTTATGACAATACATCATGCATTATACCCAATAAGTGACATAGATCGTTTGTATTTAACAAGGAAAATTGGTTGGTCATGGTTTGTTACAAGTGAAGTGGGGAAGGAACAGTGGAGAATGAAATTGTATGTCTAAATGAATATATAAAAGAGGTGTTATTAATAAATATCTGCAAGGAAAAATATTTGAATGTGACAGAATCAGCAGTGGAATACAGAACTAAACAGTTGTGAGGAAAATATGAGGCAGGAATATTAGCCATTTTTGACACCTTAAATTGAACAAAATATATAAAAGGCAGAGTAAAAATATAATAGCAAACCTCTTCATGTTCAGTGCTTTAAAGGAAATGGTAACAAAACTTGGCAATGGCTTCAGATTGGATCCATCAAGAAGAAAATGGAAGGATTAATATTTACAGCACAAGAACTGGCACTACTGACAAATGCCATAAAAATAAAATATAAAGGAACTAAAAACACTAGCAAATGTAGATTATGGAAACGGAAACATTAGATTGTTGACCACTAATAAACAGCTATGACACAATTGCCCAGATAGATTATAGAAAAAGACGTAGTTGAGTGGCAAAAATGATGCATTGGAATTTATGAAAAAAAGATGGAATTGATGGCCCAGACTATTCATAGAATCATAATGTTGAAAAAATGTTCCAGAATAACTACTGTATGTCAGCACAAGGAAAAAGCACTAGCAACCCATCTAGAACACAACACACCCAAGCATCATAAAACATGTGTCAATATCACATGACAGAAAAGTAGTTTAAAAGTTTCTAAATTGGAAGTTTCTAAAATATTTAGAGTTAACAACAGAGATTATAAAGTGAGTCAGCAAAAATTTCCCCATAATTACTGGAGTATTAGAAACTTCACTAAGAGAAAACTACTTTAAAAGTTAGAATTATTTCACTCCATACAAAAGTTAGAATTATTTCACTTCACATATAGACATTACACCTTTGCTCAGAACCACATAAATATTAGAAAGGTACTTGGGGTTCTTATGCTTTGGATAAAGCTTGAATTAATCCTACATTACCACCATTTGCTGAAGAAAATATATAATAATGGTGAAATCCCAGAGCACTGTAGCTTCTTCGTTTTCTTTTTTAAAAAATATTCTTTATTAATTTTTCCTTTAAAAACATACATATCTGAACGCACATGAGAGCAACAGAGATGATGGATGCCAGAGGGGTGGAAGAGTGGAAGCAGAAAGTCAGGAGTTATTGGGAAGAAACCTGCAGTTGAGAGATACCCAGCATGAATTCATCCTTAAAAGATGGGTTTGTTCACCCACCTATGAAGGATTACTTGGTTTGGCTCATACTCAAGAAACAATTGCTGGGTCACACCATACTGGACAATTTGGGGGGAACTTGGATAAATCCTGATTTCTGTGAAAGTTCAGGCCTTTTATGGGATGGAAATCGCATGGGTTGCATTTTTAAATGAACTTTGGAAGGAGCAGGATGAGGGCAGTGCATCCATTCTGGCTCAACACAACCACTTGGTGGTCTTTAATGTCATCAACCATCAAGCACGGACAGTCAGGAGTCCAGGCAATACAAATGAAAATAGGCTTATTGTGTGCTAATGGTCTCTACAAGAATCTGATCTACTAACATCATCATTGTCATCATCAGCCCCTCTATTGTGCCTGACCCTTGGCCACTCACAACCGGTAGACCAAAAATCATTGTTGTGAGTGGAAACTCCAATGGACGTAGGAGTTCCAAAGCTTTCTGCAATGCTGCATAAACCACACGAGGGGAGTAGAATGGATGACTTTGCCTGTCGGCTGCATGGCACAATTACAGAAGTGGCCACCATTTTCTTTTTTAAAAAATATTCTTTATTAATTTTTCCTTTAAAAACATACATATATATACAAAAACATACATTTGACTTACAATATAGAACATATACATGACGTAATCGCTTCTACGTCCAAAAACAACTATGAAATTAATAGTTTTCTTTTACAGCTTAATCGTATTGTTTTCTTATGTATTTACATTTTACAATGAATTCATTCTTATTCTATTCTATTATTCTAATACAAAGCAATCCGAGTTCACTAAATTGAGTCACCCTTTGTTTTCTTTTTCAACAACTATTTCATTTGTATTACATGACTAAATATCTAATTATTTTCTTCTAGTAAATACAAAAAGTGGAGTGTTGTAGTTCTTTTTGCTTTCTTAATTTATATAACCATTTTATAACAAGTTTTGGTACTTATTTTGTTTTAACCAATTATACCACCTATCCCATGTTTTGTAGTAATCTTTGTCCTGAAGTTCCATTGATAGTAGCTTCTTCGTTTTCTATTACTTTGTCTATTTTGTGATCCCAGCAGTTCTTGTTTGCAGGCAAATGGTATTTCTTGCAGATATTCCAATATACCATTACTAGTAGCTGGATACCCGTGCTTCGGTACGAAACTATGTGATCGGGCTTGTTAAATTGACAGTTAAAGCTTGAAAATTAATGAGTAGTTACGTGGGGAGGGAGAGTAGAATGTCTAAACTCCCAGCCCGCAGGCCGGATGAGTCATGCGCTGGCCACGCCCACGCCCGGTTTAGTGAAGGCGTAGCATTAGAGCGTGTTAATACAAGGCAACTGGCAGTTGGAACAGAGTTCTTTTCAGGTGGGGAGGGGGAGTAGAATGTCTAAACTCCCAGCCTGCAGGCCGGATGAGTCACGCGCTGGCCACGCCCATGCCCGGTTTAGCGAAGGCATAGCATCAGAGCATGTTAATAATAATATAAGAAATACTAATGATCTGATTGTCATTTCGAAAAATCCTTTCTTAGCGAGCACCTAGAAGTCAAGAGGAACATACGTGCAAAGTTTCAAGTTTGTAGGCTTTACAGTTCTAGAGATTTCGTGATGAGTGAGTGGTATTTGGCTTTTATATATATAGATTGCTACTTTGTCCTGCTGTTGTTTGTGGTGCTCTGGCACCTTTGAGTTCAAACAGACAAGTACGTGCCACATAACACCCCAGACATAACAGTTGTTGATAAGAAGAAGAAAAAAGTCTGGATAGTGGTCACTGCAGTACTCGGAGATGGCAGAACAAAAGAGAAAGAACTGGAGAAAATCACAAAATGCAAAGACCTGCAAATAGAAGTAGAACAGCTATGGCTAAAGTAAGCCAAGATAGGAACAATAGCAATAAGTGACTTGGGTGCAATTCCAAAACATTTGGAGCACCACTTAAATGCCAGCAGCATTGACAAAATGATCATCAGTCAATTGCAAAAGGCAGCTTTCCTTGGAACAGCTTACATCCTGCGACAATACCTTTAACACCATCCAATAACAACATTTTCCTATCCCTGGTCCTTTGGGAAGGACTTGATGGGTGGATTAAAAATGCCAAATGGAATCTAAAATCTGGCTGATTGTGTGACCAACCATAATGCTGCTGAAAGTAGCCGATTACACATACATATAAATATTGATACTAGTTTAAATCACTTGTATTTCAAAACATACCATTAATTTGAAGAAAAATATGGACCCTTATCTGCAATTGAGCATAAATTTCAGTCACCAGAAGCAAAATACATTCCTCCAATGTTGTAATTTAAGTATTTTAAAATGCTAAATTTTTAGATTTTTTTTTAGAATTGTTATCCTGCCTTTATTATTTTTTTATAAATAACTTAAGGCTGTCAACATATCTAATACTTCTTCCTCCTTCTATTTTCCCCCAACAACCCTGTGAGGTGGTTTGGGCTGAGAGTGACTGGCCCAAATTCACCCAGCCAGGTTTTGTGCCTGTTTTCTAGCCTGGTGCCTTAACCACTAGACCAGGGGTCTGCAACCTTAAACACTCGAAGAGCCACTTGGGCCCGTTTCCTACAGAAAACAAAACAACGGGAGCCACAAAACCTGGGTGGGCATGGCCAACTCAACGTCACTCACTCCCACCCAGTCACATGACCCCCCCAGCCACACCTACCCAGGTTTTGTGACTCCCCGTGTTTTGTTTTCTATGGGAAATAGGTATCTCCCTCTCTCTGTCTCTTTCCCTCTCTCCTCTCTCTCTCTCCCTCCCTCCCTCTCCTCTCTCTCTCTCCCTCCCTCCCTCTCATCTTTCTCTTTCTCTCATCTCTGTCATTTTTCTCTCTCTATCTCCCTATCACCCTCTCTCTCATTTCTCTTTCTCTGTCTCTCTCTTTCTCTCTCTCTCTCTCTTCCTCATCTCTTTCTCTTTTTCTCTCTGTCTCCCCCCTCTCTGTGTGTGGCTGCAAGAGCAGCGGGCAGGCCATGGAACGCCAAAGGAAAGCCAGCCGGGCTTCTCCTTCCCTCCTACCCTTCCCCCTTCCCCTCTGCTCCCTTCTCCCCACTCAATCCTACTTCGGGACAGAGAAGCACGCGTTGGAAATGCGTGTTGGGGCAACGTCGGAGTGTGTCTTCTGACCCTCCGGCGCTTGCCTGCAACTCTCCGCGCTCCTCCAGGCCTGGCTTGTTGAGGGGGGGAGCAGCCCTGATGCCTCTGCTTTCCTCCCCCCCATGGCCCCAGCCATCGCTGCCCAGGGAAGGAACAGGAAACAGAAAGCGGCACGTTTCAAAGGCGGCGAACAGCGTTCCGCTGCGAGAGCCGGGCCAGGCCTCTCTGCCATACAACTCGCCAATGGGGCCGCTTCTGCCAGGCCATCTCCCCCCACCACCACTGGGCTGTTGTGCTCGGTGCTTGGCAGGGGAGGGGAGTGCTTCCCCACGCTGCCCCCTTCTTTCTCTTGGGCCCGCCGACAAGGGATGAGAAAGGCCAGGCTTGGGGGATGGCCCCCACCCTGCAAGATCCACCCCCGCCATTCTCTCCCAGCCGTCTTTGCTGGCGGCAACAGCAAATGTACCACAGTGAAGGCGGAATGCTGTTGCCGCGGAAAGGCAAGTAGAGGGGCGCTTCGCTCCCGCACTAAGGCTCCGGACATGCCACTGCCGTGACAGGATGATGGCTCTTTCATCCCTCTGCCGTGACAGGGTGACAGGAAGCCGCAGCAGAGGGCCCAAAGAGCCACATGTGGCTCCGGAGCGGCAGGTTGCAGACCCCTGCACTAGATCAAACTGAACATTGCACATGCTCAGGATCTTTCTTTCCCTCTTTTCCTGTAGAATACTATAGAAGCAGATGTGACGTGTGGAATGGAAGACAGAGGAAATAAATGTTATTTATTTCTGTGCTCCATAATTTCTGTGAAAAAAAAGCAGACCCATGCAAAGCCATTCAGCTAAGGACCTGCAATCACCTACTGACATCATGATCTCCCCCTTTGTCAAGTTCATTTGACAAAACATGTAGATGAATTGTCAACAATCCAGGGCACTGGAAGCAAGTAATAACGAGAAATACAGTCAGTGACGGCGAGAATGGAAGGGGAGATGGGCGACAATGGAAAGACTGCTATTCATCTGGTTAATGAAATCAGCTACTAACCTGCACTTTGGAAATTCAGCCAGGAAACATAATCAAATCTGTATCTTGGGCTTTAAAAAAAGCCTCCAGCTTCATTACTTATGCAGGGAAAGGCACAGAGCATCTGATCCCAAATGAATCTGGCAGGCGTATATTGGATCTGGACATATGGGTAAGCAGTAGATAGACTGGGATCTATGGAGTAAATGAGTTGAATTATATCAGCCAGATTTGAAGAACCTAGCTCAAGTCACTCAGAGAACTTGTCACTACAGTTTCCTATTCTCCCTCTCTCTACAAAAATACTGCTGAGATTAAGAAACTTTGGGGAGGGGGGGAACAAGTAGTAGATTTTTTAACACAGTATTAAGAAATTATGTCTGGTCCTAACAACACTAGTTCTCAGAAAATATGGCCACTGACTCACCTGCCATATGCTTATCAAATTTCACGAGAATATTTTTATGGGTAGCCCCATGAACTCTGTTTTGGGGTAGCCCCATGAACTCTGTTTTGCACATCTAGGCATCAGAAGCATTTCATTTCCTGTTCAATTCTGTACCTCTTTGTGAGCAGATCAGCGGTGGGTTGCTCCCGATTCGGCCCGGTTCTTAGAACCGGTAGCGGCGGTGGCGGAACGCTTCACCCACCCACCCGGGATGCTTCTGCAGTGGTGTGCATGAGCGCGAGCACGCACGCACGAACCGGTAGCAAACTAATTTAGAACCCACTACTGGAGCAGATGCAATTTCTGTAACATGCTACAAGAAGCAAATCAAGCATGAACATGCTGGAGAAGGGGGGGGAATGACTCCAATCTTTGAATACTGTATCTCTAAAATGTAAGCCACACTCAACACAAAGAGGTGGAACCATTCTGTCACATCATCCATCTGAGTTGAAATGCATTTATTCATGTCCAGCTATTGCACTTTCATAAATAAAGATTAAACTCTGTCATGTTTTTGTATTAAAAGTGTGGGTTCTTTCTAGGCAAGACATACACTTGCATATAATCCAAAAATCATATGCTATCAATATTACTTTGGCTTCTACTTTGTAAATTCCACCAACATTTTGAAAAAATATGCAGTAAGGAAGCAGGGAGAAATTATTCATTCTATATTTTTCCCAAGTCACCATTTATTTTTCTGAAAGTAACTAGCCATATTCTTCTGATCAATAATCATATTCTTCTGATCAATAATCAAACTCCGACATTTAATGCATAAGAAGGATTAAGCAATGAATGCAAATGCATATGCAAACACTTATTTCCAGCTTCCAGTTAGATGTATGCAAAAAAAGGTCACAAAATTTCACCACCACAGGACAGAGAAGTGGACCAGAAAGTAGATAAATCAGAAATGCTCTGGTATCCATTTATCCTAACTGTAACACTTCATATACCAAATGACATTCCACAAGATATTTCTAAATTGAGATTCAATTCCTGCATCATTTATTTTTCAGAATAAAATCCCATTACTGTAATTCCTCAAATATCTTCCAATGGTCACAGCTAGTCAACTGTATAAATACAAAGAAAATTCATGCTTTTATCCGGAAATGACTCTAGCCTTCATGGTACAAATGGGCTTAGTGTAACATTTGACAAGCATTTCTAAAATGGGATAGTAAGCGATACAGTATGGGTTTAAACAGCAAGTAAACGAATTGCTGTGCAATTGCTATGTGGCCTCTTTTCAAAGCAAGAGCTATCTTTAGTTCTTTGTCAAGACAAAACATTTCCCACCAGAAGTTCTTAAGAATATATGTGTCGTGGTTGTTCCACGAAATATTTCCAATAGAAATATTTTTCTAAAAAGAACATCTTCATATTTCTCATATTACAGAAGTACTTACCAAATATTTACAACTGTTTTGATACTCATTTATCTAATATCTTGCAACAATTGCTGGATATATAACCACGCATTTGCATTTTCATAAAAGTGGAAAAGCTCAGCCAAGTATGCCAAGGTATGCCTATCTCTTGGTTTGGCAGTTGCTTACTTTCTGCAGCTTATACTAATGAAAAAGCTTCTTTTACTTGTATCCTCATTCAACACTGTATGGTTTCATTATTTTTTATTCATACAGAAAAGCAAGCAACTTCCAGCAAAACATTCAGAAAGCATCATGCTGCGTCATACAAGGTAGCAGATGAACTATGAGGGAAGAAAGCTTTGCCTATCCTTGAACAAATGAGGCTGCTTCTAAACTATTCAACACAAAAATCTTTAAAACAAATCTCTCCAGACAATTACAGTAATGTAAATAAAGATAAAAATAATTAAAACTTGCTTGACTTTGGAGATAAAAGGAAAACCCATTTTTCATCTCTTTTTGCATTCTAAGCAATTCTTAATTACTTGCTTAAGACTTGGTGGGCACCATGTAATAAAATACTTGCCTTGAATACATTTTGTACTCCATACCTTTACCGTTCTTATTGATAGCACTAGCAGTGGAGATATCTGTGTGCTTATATGTTCAGGATTTCTCTTGGTACAAGCTAGGAATTTTCTTAGAGTTAATGTGTGTTCCTTACAAACATGCTCCAACATTATGGCCAGCAGCTTCTTGCTAAAGAGAGACCAGCACTAACCCTGCAGTTCAACAATTAAGATGTTTAAAACACACACACACACACACACACACACACACACACACATTTTTATTTACAAGAAATTTGAAAAACAGGTTTTCAAAACTACTTGCACTAAGTAACTTTTGAACTATTGAATCCTGGACAGCCAACCCAAGGGAATATTGTAATAAGAAACTACCAGCTCTTATTAAATGGGACATAAGAACATCACAATCTTATTTTAAAGCAGCTTCCCACCCACTCCAACAATACAATTCTGGATATTATTTAGCATTCTGGACATTATACTAAAATTCTGACATGCACACCCCTCACATTTTTATAGTATTTTATATAATTTAAAATTGAATTATAAAGCCACCATCTTAAAATCCAATTTTGTATTTAGGTAACGTAACAGCTTGTTTCAAAGTTCAAGCCCCAGAAGGTTCCAGTGGATTGGAACTGCTGAGCAACATATCCCGAAATAATCTGTGAGAGCTTCATGGAAAAGGATGGAAAATAAACAGCATAAAATACCTACAATGTTCATGCAGCAACCTTGTTTTCCTTTAATTCCATACACAGAACCTGGAATTAAAGTTTTGGCAGCTTAGACATATCAATGCACCAACATTTTTTTCATTAATGATACAATCCTAAAAACGTTGATTCAGAAGTAAAGCCACTAAGTTCAGTGAGACTTCAGGTAACTGTGGTTATTGCAACATGCAGATACAACTTGGGTTCTGGGTGATCCATGAATTTACTGCTCAGACCAAATGCCTGCTTAATCCTGCCTTTTGTTGCCACAAAATTCAGCTACATTCCCACAAGCAGAACGTCACTTACATCCTCATGCTTCATTGTCTTGTGACATTTTCTACAACCCACCTAGCTGTTGTCCATCTCTTTCATTTTAAAAGCAGTCAATTCCTCCCTTTACAGCTATGCACTCTATAAATAAGTTTCTTTTGCTAGTCCTGATCTTCCCATATTTTAACTTCACAGATTGAACCTCTTTTACATTACTGCATATCTTTTGCTCACTATGAAGTTGCTCCAGCTTCTTAATCCTTTTGGTTATTGTTCTTTATATTTTATAGGGAACCAACAACTTCCTTTTGAGCAAGAGAAAATAGTTTCTAAGGTATTTCTTTGATGAAGAATCACCACAAATTGTGACAACTTCTTAGAAGTTTCGTTTTTCTATTTAATAAAATCAATTTCCGCACACATTCCTTTTTGCTTAGCTCTGATCCATCTCATACACTATTTTCTTCAGGTTCTCAACTGCAGCAAAAGAAAGATTCAACCCTTGCCTGTAAAGACATAGGAGCCTGAGCTGAAAGAAAAGAGTATCTGCTAATTGAAATGCAACATAAACATGGCAAAAAACAATAATAATCCATCCATAATAGCTAAGCTCCATAATTATCTAAATAAAACAACCAAGTCTTGTGACACCTCAGAGATTTAGTGATTGTCTCGGTTGGCAGATCTTTGTGGAGAATATGCCACTTTATCAGTGCAGATTTGAGAAATGTGGAGAAGAATGGCAGGAGGGGAAAATAAAAGAAGAAGTGAGAAAGAGTGAAAAGTATGATACGGTAGACCAACATTTTTAATCACCCTGCATGTGTTAGCAGTACCTCAATAAAAGAAGGCTTCTGTCATAGCTAGCTACTCTTTTATTAATAACCATCATCAACAGGACAATTTTGAATACTTTTGTAATATTTCATGAATTTGATAATGTAGACTGTGATCCACAAAAGCTTAGGCAATAATAATTGGCTCTAAGGTGCCAGAAAACTTTTTGTTGTTTTCTGTTAGCGAGAGTCTTAAAATCTCAGTTTTATTTACCTCCCTGGAAACAAAGATAGATAGATTTTAAAAAATGAAAGAGAATAAAAAGAATCAAAACACTTGTTTTGTGTGTGTGTGTGTGTGTGTGTGTGTGTGTGTATATGTGTGTATATATATATATATCCACTTCCTGCATATATATATATATATATATAAATCTCATCAGAAATAACTAAAAAAATCAAATTAGAGGCCAGCTCCTAAAAGTGCAATTGTCAAAGTTAAAATAGAAATGTTATATATTTATATATGTTTTTATATATATGTATATATGTATATATATATATATATATATATGTATATATATATGCAGGAAGTGGGTTAAAATTAAAACTTTGTGCAAACACCAAGAACAATAGTACACTTATAAAACCGTATCAAGAATAAATGACACTCCTGTACAGCACTGTGCATATGTGCATATGTGTACACTTGCAAACACACATCCATTTATAAAAGCAAAGAGGAAAAGCTGGATTTTCATGTTGTTTTGGATTCTGCAATCAAATGAAGAAAATACAGTCACAAAGTAGGTCGCCTGTTTGTCTAACAAACAAACAGATTGCCTTGATTTAGGATCCGTACTTAATTTGCAAGTCAACGGGATAGAAGATTCTAAATGATATACAAAGTTACACCTGATTGAGCCACAATCAGATACAGAAGGAATACACTATTCTTCTGCATGTACCTTTTTGCTCGGTTGAAATGTCACACCAAGCCCCAAAAAGCTTAATCATTCACATGAAATCAGAATTTTTGAAGAATATGCTTGTGGATTCGGACAAAGCATATTAAATTATGATCTACAAAATGGTAACATCATTGGTTTGCCCTGGAACACAGCTAAAACTGATGGTGTTGATCAGCTGGGAAATGAAAACCAACAAATCGGTTAGGTGAGTGAGCAATCGCTAGCTACCTACAAGTTTTCAACTATAATTATTTTATTTTATATTTGCTCTATGGATACTTCAAACCATGGACTGATGTGGCAGCTGACGTTGACTGTCATCTAAAAATAAAAGTTTCTAGGATCTTACAACAGTCATAAACAGTTACAAGGGATCTTTCTGGAATGTTCTTACCATTTCCAGGCTTTGCAATCCCATTCAGTGTATATTTATACCTAGGACCAATATGCTAAAGACGTTTAACTACTTCATCTTTATAACTACTGATAAACTGAATAAAAACATCCTGACTAATTGTAGCCATGTGTTTTATGTAACTTTCAGCCTTCAGTAAAATACGCTGCTCCTCAGAGACAGAAGACTACAACAATTAATTCTTCAGGGTACTGGATTCTCAGGAGAAGGCAAAATGTGCCTTGAGAAGCAAACTAATGCTTTGTTCCCCTTGGGAAACAAGTTCTTTTGTTCACATTCATTTCTTTAAATTAATCTGCCTGGCAGACCCCAAAAGCACCCTAAAATATTGGTTTAGAAAAGACAAACGAAAAAAACCGGAATGCTTTTGAATTACTTTAAAGTAAGACATTGTTTGATAAACATATGTTATTTGTCCTTATTATCTACAGATGCCAAATAAAAAAAAGGTTATATTCAGAACTGGAAGTTTAATCAATGTTCCTAATTAGTAGTAACAAAACATTGTGGATGGGGGAGGAAGAAAATAAAGTAGCAGCACAAATCACCAATGGACTGATACTACTGTGAAAGCCTGCGTTGATAGGTATCCACATCTTTTAGAACTATTTTTACTATGTGTGAACAAAGGTAAGAGGTTCTGTTTCATCAATAATGCCTTTTTCAAAGCCTTAAACTGCGTTCCCATCATGGGCATATTTGTTTGTACCGTTAATGTTTATGTTTCATAAAACATATTAGTAACAGCTTTGAGAAATTCCACAATTTAGTGGAGAGAGTGCTAAAAAGGTAATGTTACCTATACTGGGTTGCTTGTCAGAGCTCAATTCTACCAATCTGCAGTTGATGGGCAAAGAAGGAGCCAGACAAAAGGCCAGGTTATCTGCGAGATCACCTCTCCCTAAGGACAGCTACCTGTCTTAGCAGATAGAGTGGGCACATTGCTAGCCCCTTCCCTTAAACATTACCATCTTATGGGAACTAGGAAGCGTGCCTTTTCTGTGACAGCTCCTGCCCTATGCTATATTTTTCCCCATGAAGTTCGACAGGACCCCACTCTCCCAAAAAACACAAGACTTGGATTTCCCCGCAAGCACTGGTATACGGTAAGGTGGATAAACAATTTAACAAGGGATGGCATGTAGAAACCTAACTTTGGTGCCACGGTTTTAATGTTTATGTTTTAGTAAACATATGTGTTACATTGCCTTATTATTGATGTTTTAATTGTTGATTGGGAGCCACCCAGAATTTGATATGTTAAGTGGCTGTATAAATGTTTTAAACAAGAAAACATAAATGGCTTATTTCCAAGGATTTTAAAGTGTGTTCTCATGAGTACTGGAGAGATAGGAACCTAATAATATCAACTTCTTAAATCCAAAAATCTTATTTTTCATACTAATATTATGTAGAACAAAGTGCATACTGTATAAATATTTTCTCTCACTCTCTTTCGCTTTGTAACTCAAAAGCATAATTATGGGTAGATAGATATGTCAGCAGATGGAATGGCAAGCTGCTGCAATGATACATTTATGTAACTTGTAGACAATCTGTTGCCAAATAAACATAATAATAATAATAATAATAAAGATGCCGTCGAGTTAGGAAAAGATGTAAAAAGCTTGATATTGAGAGTAAGCGTGGCTTGATGCTTAAGATCTGTTATTGTCGATTCTGTCAAAATACATACGCAGAGGGTATGCAGAATTTGGAAATAATAATAATAATAATAATAATAAAAGTTAAGAATTAAATTCCACAGCTCCTTTAGAAATCTTAAAAAATATATAACCTCTTCCCTTCTCAGTTAAAAACATTTCCTTCTTTCAAACACTACTCCAGGCCACTACATTCCAAGTTAAGAGCTTATTATAGATAATTCACAGAAGGTCACATTACAAAAACAAAATTTCGTGGGTCTATATATTCTTCTGTACCCTCACTGGTGCAGCAAAGGATGAGTCTACAAGCTTGAGATTCATACAAATTGGTTGACATCATGATTTTTCACTGTATCTGAGTCAGCTCACCTTGCTCTTTCCTCTTGTATATAAATTCTTTAACAACATTTCATCATGTGTTATGCCATCATTAATTATGAATAGCATTTATCCTTCAAACCAAAGTTGGAAATCAAAGCAAAGTGGATCTCCAACTTTGGTTTGGAGGGCAACACTAAATATGGATTGGAACATCATATGCCAGGACTGCACTACAATTAAGAGAAACTGCTCATAACTCTTCCATCACCTTTTCACAGATAGTCCACAGAATCCTAAATGTATGTGCTTAAACCAGCAAGAGCAAAAACATCCATAAAAACCTAGCAACTTCAGTACCAAAAATATAACCACAAAGTACTGGGGAAAAAAGCAGACACATCAATGGCCCATCTGATGGGAAGAAAAAATATATCGTCTTTCCTCACCATAAACATCCAGAAATCAGTCCGATTTTGATCTTGGAAAATTCATCCCAGACTGCAATCCTATTCAGATTGACTTGGAAGTAAGCTCTTCTGGACGTCCTGGATATTGCTTCCAAATAAGGTAAAAATGAAATGTCCCCCAGGTCAACCTCAACAGCATGAAAGTAGTTTGCCAGTCTTGTTCTGAGACATTTTTCTGCTTCCTCCAGCCCTTTCCTCAAGGTCTCTCAGTTCAATCCCACCCTTAGCCTTTCTGAGATCAGAACTGCCACCTGCAATACTTGCAAATAAGTGAGAACAAAATCGTGTTATAGAAACGAAAGAAAAGGTTGTTTGGCAAATGCATCTCCATTCAGGCACAACATTGGCAGATTGGTTACCATCTGTTTTGGGGATGTTTTTACATCATATTTTACCATAATTTACGGTTGTTTTGTATTTTGCTCTTTTTATTGATAGCTATCTTGAGCATGGGCATGCAGAAAGAAAGAGCAAATTCAATCGAAAGCACCATGGTTCTGAGACATTTTGGTAGCTGTAGCATTTACTCTTTGACATTAATCTCTGCAATGCTGGAGATCCCTATACAAATGTTTTAATCTAATTCCATTACAATCCATTATGTAGATCTTCTTACAGAAATAACAGAGGCTGGAAAAACATGGGAATGAGGAGTATTTCCAGTTATTGAACCAAAGATAACACCTTCCTTATCCTTCTGGCTATAAAAATCAAAATCAATCTAAAGATGTGAAATTCTGCAGTGCAAACATTGTGCCCCTGTTCCTGGAACTGGCACTCTCAGTCTAACTTCTGAACAAGGGGGAAATCATTTGTACACTTTACACAGGTAACAACTGAACGTTTGGAACACTGATGGTACTGCCCTTAGAAATACATACATCCTTGAAAAATCTATCAGAGTAATGACAGGTTTTTGCCTTGTTCGGTGTTCACAGACTTTTAATTACCTTAGCAGTCATGCAATTAATCTTTCCAGCAGAATCACAGCTGTTAGCTGTTGATGGGAAAGCTGCAGTCAAGATCAGACAGGGGCACGAGAATAGCTGGTCACAGGAGCTATCCAAAGGATTCAACAACATTAGGACTGCAACCCAAGTGCATGAGAATAAACCTTGAACAAGCCTTACACTATATTGCTAAGTTTCAAGTCAGTCAATTACTTCCCCGCTGCACAGACCCTTGTGCTTGTCAGCACAAATTAATCACATCATACTTTTCCCAATATACAATACCTTTTCAGTATTCAACTTGAGCTTCAAAGTTACTTCTTTCATGAGGTGTACCAAATCATACACTTTATATCCCAAAGGACATTGCAAATAGTTTGCTTGTAAAATATATCCTGGCTGTTTTTTTAACCCAGGAGACCAGAGTGATGCACAACCTATTACAGCATGTCCAAAAATAACTAATTTGAAATCTAATATGACTTAAAGTCAGCTATTCTAGAGTTTATTTCTGAGATATGAGCCCTTAGGATGTGCCTTGAAACATTTTTCCCCTGTTACCTAAAAACTCAGTTCACTTTGAAACCATCTATCCTGTTTCCCAGATTTGATTTATGTAAAACAACTCACACTTTTTCTTTAATTCAGTAAATTCTTCAGAAACATTATCAATATTCTTAACCAGTATTAATTTAATGTACATAACTGCACACGCAGTGACATCTATATTTTTGGGAAGAGAGGGCATAGACAGCCATTCACATTTTTTCCAGAGAATAAAAGAACCTGTTTCCCTACACTTGGATTAACTACAATAATGCCAGCCTCCATATTAATAGTAAGCCATGATTTTATGTAATGAGAGCAAGCTGCAGCAGGAGCATGGTCCATATACTTCTCCCCTACCTCCTTCTGCCACTCATAATTCAGTCTTAACAAATATATCTGGGTAAGTCCTGATTCCGGAAAGAATGTAGACTCTTGCAGCAGCAAACTGGTACCTGCAAGGAAAGCCATGGAGGAGGCAGCAACAATTCCCACAAACTGCTTATTTAATCCATTGGTTTGGTGATTTGTAAACATGTGCAAGTTTGAATAGTCTTTTCATTCCCACACACCTGATGCAGATTTAATAAACAAACGATTAAATTCTTTCCTGTCCACCAAACCCGAGGGAAATGAATTAATTTTTCTCTCTCATAATTGTTTGATGGATCTCTAGTGCATTTCACAAACCATTTTACCAGAAAAGACAATCAAGTCAGTTTTATAATCTCCATATCAGTTTAATTTTCTTGACAGAAAACAATCGTGACTTGATTTTCTTTGCTTATATAAGTGGCATGCACCTTCCTCTAGCAACATCCTAGAAATAAAATCATTTTCCACATGTCTGAAATATATTGGTAGGACACAAATGTCATTTTTCCAAAAATGAATAGAAAGCAGCATCAGGATGATAGAAATACCATGTATCCTGTATTCTGTGTGAGAGGCAATCATCACACATACTGTAATACCCATTCTGATCAGTCCTAGTTCCTATACTGAATAGAGGTCTCTAAATGCTTCAAGAAAATTGGGGGGGGGGGGAATGCAACAGGAAAAGCCTGACCCACTCTAAATACCTTCAAGTTTCTGAAGAAAAACAATACAGTATTTAATAAGCCTGTGTTCTCCCAATATCTTCAATTAAAGAGTAACATCAAGTCTAGAAATCAACATTTAGAGTTTCATTCTTTGAATTAAACCAAACTCCCCTTCCTCCAGCTGAGATTCATTGTCACCAAGGCGTATGCCAATAGCTGTGGTTTTGAGTGAACCATAACTTTGTTTTGACTATAATTAAATTTACAGCTAACTTTTAACTATGATTAAGTCCTTTGGGAAATATGAAAGGACAGAAGAAACTATCATTTAACATCATGGCCCACTTTCAATCCCTTAATCATTATGAAGAAACAAAGAACTTTACCTTGGTAGTAATCTAGTACTAAAAATTGTTTAAACAGAATGCAAGGGTAATATGTTCTTACAGTATTGCAAAACCCACATTCGTGTATCTTTAAATACCAGTTACTAAGTAGAAACAGTAGGGGAGAGCACATTATTGTTTGTCCTGGAAACATTGATGGATTACTATCAGAAGGAGGCCGCTAGATCCATCTTAGCCTATTCCAGGTACATATCACCCAAGAAGAGGGTCTATTGCCTTTCTATTCATTTTTACAGCAACCAACTTAGATTCTTAAGATTAAATCAGAAGTGTCAAAAGTAAGATTGATACCCAACTATTTCTATGCCATAATAGGGATAAGGCAGAGATTGGCCAAAGTATGTTCCTAAGCTATCTATTCGTTTTATTTGAACTGGGTGCTAATAATGTTGTCATAACTGTTACTTTTATTTAGCTAATAATATCTCAATTATTTGTTAGATTTTTTTAAAAAATGACTTATGAACCAGGTGTCATAAAATTACCCCAAGAGTTAATGGTGGTTGATTATTAATTTTCTCCCTTTATTTCTCTTTTCTACTAAAATTGCTAGTTTGCGGAGACCTTCCCCAATCTAGTGTTACTTATCCATGCATTTATTCTTCAGTACCTTATCAGGGGAATTCAAGAAATTGTAGTCCAATTAAAAATTAATACTTTGTATTAAATTATTTTCCAAAGCTTTTTTTCCCTGCTGTTTATTGTAAGTATCAATAATAATCGGGAACAAAATAAATCCACTGGACACATTTTTTAACAGATGTTAGTCCATCTATTCTTCCAACATGACCACATGCAGAAGATTGATGAAATTATTATCAATGTAACCAGCAGAAATTCGTCTGTCAGCAGCCCCTTTTCTATTTATCACAGCAATTCCTAACCACAACTGTAGCCATAGATCCCACAAATACTTATCAAGAAACAGCAGAGGCAACATGCATGCAGAAGCAAGCGTCTATCCTGACTAAGCTTACAAAACTTCTTTTGGAATTAAGAAAAAAAAAGGTCTTCCGAAATATTTTCATATGTTTGGCTTGTGTATGTGGGGTGACGTGGGGAGAGAGAGATTGGTAAGAAAGTCTCATCTGCACTAATTGATCACAATAGTCAGATTATTTATTTATTTATTTATTTGTTTGTTTATTGTTCATTTGTTTGTTTTGCTGCTCATCTCAATGATGGAGTTTACCATGCAATAAAAAGTGTAAAAAAGATCATACAACGCAATTAAAATAGAAAGCTAAAAACCAAGAGGTTTTTGATCTTCTCTCTCTCCCTCTCTCTCTCTCTCTCTCTCTCTCTCTCTCTCTCTCTCTCTCTCTCTCTCTCTCTCCTCTCTCTCTCTCTCTCCTCTCTCTCGCTCTCTCTCTCCTCTCTCTCTCTCTCTCGTCAATCAGCCCCACAACCAGCACTCTCTTACCAGGAGCCCATGACAGCTGGCAGGTTTTCAGGCTCTTCCCGAAGGCCACAAGTGTGGGGGCAGACTTCACCTCAAGCAGGATAATTTTCCAAAGAGTGGGGGGCCACAACAGAAAAGGCTCTTCTCCCGGATTCCATCAAGCAAAATTCTTCTGCTGGAGTGAGTGGGGTGGGCTAGTCCCGTTGGGGTGAGACAGCTCACAATTACAATTTCGCAGATCGCCTAAGTAGCATTATCAATGGGGAAAATGGGGTTCTGTGGACTACAGGGCTGGCCTGAAGAGAAGCTTAATAAAAATCTGAACAATTTCACCACATCAGGAATGTTGGCTAACAACTAGAGAAAGAAATTAAAGCCAGAATGGAAGAGAACTTCTTAACAGAAGTTACCTTCATATATACTGAAAGCTCAGTTCTTCAGACACCTGGTCTCTCTACCTAAACCAGTACCATCTATACTCAAGAGGCTTGGAAGAATGCTGAATAGTGTAAAAGTGTGAAAACTGAAAAGTGCATAAACTCTTTGGAAAAAATAAAACCTAAGCAGGCTAAGGAGGGAAGGAGGATGGAAGAAGCCCAAACCTAAGTGAATAGAGTAGATCAAATACAGGGGAAACAGTGCAAGATTTGAAGTTACCCCTTGTTTAATATCTGTAGATGTTTTACAAATGAATGTTATTGGTTATACTCTAAAAGGCATAACTCAAAACAAACCAAAATATATTGAGAAAAATCACCAGAACAATAGCTAGAATACCTAAGAGCAAGAAAAAATGTTTTAAATCAGCTAAGTGAAACATATTTTGCATCCCTTGTGAAAAGGAAACTCGGGGAACTGTAAACCCTGATTCAAAGAGACAAGCATTCCAAATCTCATTCCAAACCATCACTCTTTCAAGCTGATGCCAAGAAAAAAAAAACTGCACCAAGAATAGTCTGAATCTCTTCTTATGTCCAATAGGTAGGGACTGAAATAATTATGAATGAAGCTGAATATATTTGTCTCAGGATAATGTTGTAGGATCCAATCTGGGTCCGTCACTGGGACCAGAGATTTAGTCTTTCGAGTTTTTGGACTCATGCTGGAGCTCATCCTCAGGGAGCTTCTCTCTCACTAGAATGTAAGGATGGGCTATAGTTATAGTCCAAAAGCTCAGAAGACAAAACCTCTGGTGCCAGTGACCCACCCAGACTGGATCCTGCAACTGAAGTAACTGATTATGAATCAGCTAATCAACTTGTGTCTCAGCAATCTAAAACAAAACATGGTCAGGCCAGGCTAGTACGAGGATGGGAGCTCTCCAGGAACCCCATTGTGGCTAAATTGAGAAGTCAAAAAGGACAATGGGAGAAGATAATGGCAACCCATCTTGTAGAGGAGTTGGATGGCATAAAAATTTAATAAATAAATAAAATAGCAATCACCATGAAGTCACCAGAAGGAGCTCAACTCACAGGTGATTTTATCTTTTTTTATAAAGTTGCAGCTTTCCCAATCTCCAGATGTAATGGACTACAATTCCCATCCCTTCCAGCTATTCTGGCTACTGCAATTTGCCTTGGACATGGCAGTACACACATTCTTTAGCATCAAGATAGCTAGTTCCTCTGAACATGGAATATCAGAAACATGAAATTCATAGCTGTGTTCACCCATGATGATTATTTTTTATAAATCCAGTGAAAGTAGTTGTTTATATTTCCTGACGGGTAGCTGCATTTGTTATTTAAATTTATAGCCTGAGATCGATTCAGTTACATCAACCAAAATATTTCCAAACAAACAACAAGGTTTCAGATTTTTCAAAACATGTCATTAGATAGGAGGTTAACTCAAAATGGGGAAATTAAGAAAGTTAAGGCTAGTGTAGTTCTGGGATCCGATGTCCATATGCCACAAACAGTTTTGTCATCACTCAAAAAAGACTCTTCTCCCTCTTGGTCTTCATTTCAAAGAGAGAGAGGGAGAATGTGTTAGTCTTTGGTGGTGACTATACAAACTGGGAAAGGAAGCACAGGTGACCCCTATCTTCTTTTCTTTTTCCATAATACAACTATACATTATCAGGGTCACTCGTAGAAACAAAGGAATGGACCCACTGAAGTCAGTGATTTCCTTTCCAATCACCCACTCATGCTGACTGTATTTCTGTTTGGAGTTTTTATGTTCTTACTGTGAAGTATAACTATATTGCTAATCTTACAAGACTAGAGAACTATAGGTTTACTTGAATAAAAAACATGCTATTTCTCTATATTTGGGGTAGTAAACGTGAGAAGGATCTACATTTAAAGACCGATCGGCTATTACTTAGCCTCATATTCTCATGCCATGGCTAAACCGTTTAAAAATGAGGTGTTCTTAACCTGGAAAAAAAAAGGGGGGGGGGAGAAATGGTGTTTTAAAACAAAGCTTCTGTGCGTGGGAGTGCAGCTGTAAAGCAAAGCACATTGTTACTCAAGCAGATACGAAACCATACCTAATGTCAAGTCAGGTTTGAAAATTGTTTTGACAGCCACTAGCACAGATCTATTTTACAGCACAGGTCTGATTTATAGGCAAAGACAAGGGCCACAAGCCAAGCCAAACCCACAGGCTGAAGTGCATTTTACCACTGTTTTAGCATATGTAACCTAAACTGTACTTGCCATTATATTATTCCGAAATAAAGTTCGGTTAGATACAATGCAAATACCACCACTTATTATATTACTTCCTTCAATTTACCCAAACACTATTCATTTATATGCGGACTAAATCTTATTTGCAAGATATCTGTTTTGGATCATATGCCAACCTCTCCAACATTTGCCAAGATGAAAACAAAAGAAAGGCAGTTATGTAATCAGACTATATCTGGTTCCAAGGAAACAGACAATTGTGCAAGGTATTTTGAAGTGGTCTATTGAAAAGTGATGCCACATAATAACTCCTATTCAATCTTCGCTTACGTAACATTTATGACAAGACTATGTTTTGCTCTTTACAGACCTTCATTTCCTTGGCATACATCAACAATTGGCAAAGCTACAAAACTGTACTGCTAAAAAGTAAGGTCTTTTAAAATTCATGCTAGATTTCTGATGCCCTCAGGGACTCGTCCATATAGCTTATTTGGCAGCAATGCAAAAAGTGCAATAGTTTGTTGTTCAATTAGAAATCTTTGGAAATGGACCATAAGTTTATACTAATTATAGGAAGATAGCCATGTTGATCCATGGTGGCAAAAAATCAGGATTCTAAAATAAAACTAATTTTATTAAAAGGCATATGCTTTCATAAAGCATTCTTTGCATCGGATTAAGTGCGCTGCAGCTCACGAAAGTGTATGCCTTTCAATAACATTTCTTAGTCAGAAAAGCTGCTACCAGATTCCTGACAGTTTAAACCAAAGCGTCCAATCACAGAACCTCATATACTTTATAGGGAACATGGTTTGTTGTTGTTGTTAGTTGCAAAGTCGTGTCCGACCCATCGCGACCCAACGTTCCTCCAGGCCTTCCTGTCCTCTACCATCCTCTGGAGTCCATTTAAGCTCACGCCTTAAGAACATGGTACTTGTTTCCAAAGTTGAACCATTGTTTTTCCTACACAGATACTTTCTTCAAGTATCATCATAATTCATGCATCCAATTCCTAATTCATAAGTGACAAATCTGAGCCTTTGTGGCACACCCCATTTGTGACATGTTTCTCCTATAAGGACTCAATCTGTTATTCCTATACAATTTAACTCAGTCACAAACTCACCATTTTTATAAGTATTATAATACTAAGGAATGTATGAGAGAATGGCATTGTGATAGTATGACAAATGCATGCATATACATGCACCAGCACAAATCAGATTTGTATCATCTTTGACAAGTGTCCTATTGCTATGGTGATTAAATGCATGTTTGCATTTAAATATATGGACACACTTTTCCAGAATTAGTTGAGGACAGTGTCCATACCTGATTGCTGTGGGAACCAAATAAGTAGCAATAGCAATAGCACTTAGACTTATATACTGCTTCACAGTGCTTTACAGCCCTCTCTAAGCTGTTTACAGAGTCAGCATATTGCCCCCAACAATCTGGGTCCTCACCTTAAGTACATCACCTTAAGCTCCCAGGGAAAAAGTTAGATTAAAAATATTATAAATTATATATAATGCCATGTTTACTGCCATGTGCTCTATCCTCATGCAGGAATTAATATTACCCATTTATTAAAACGCTTAGAACTTTTCTTAGTGGCTCCCAAAGATTGCTATCTTGGCCAAAAGTATTACTTCATCCATGAAGAACAATAATAACGCAGGAAAGGGACCAAGAAGATAAGCAATAGCACAAAGGAGGCAGTGCCAAGCATTTCGGGTTTGTTTGGGGGGGGGGGGGGTTGGTAAGAAAATCAACGGTGCATTCAAGAGCACTTGGCAAGAGTCATCAAATGCCAATCCGGATTAAGAATCCGGGATCTTTCTGCCTGTATAAGCTTCACGAATCGTTTCGTTTACCAAACGCACCACCATCCCACGCTCGATGCCAACTCTGAAAAACCTTCACCAGGAAAGTTTAACGGGCAATTCACGGAAGATGCCCGAATCCCTGCGGGGAAGGGAGGGAGGCTGTGGAAGGGGGAAGAGGTCACCGCACAGCAAACACCTCTTTTTGCCTCCCGCCTGAAGCTTCTAAAACTAAAGTAAAAAGCCTTGAGCCACAGAGCCGTTTCTTAGCTCAGCACCCCGCGCTGACATTTCATCCCGGATGCACATGCAAAAAAAGAAAGGTGACTTGCTGGGCGAGCCATCAACAACTCAAAAGGAGAGGAGGAGGAGAAAAGGCTTGGCGCTTCGCTTCTGGAGAGACCTGCCACGACGCCACTTTATAAAGCAGGACCAAACAAATCAAAAAGTGCACCAAGCCGGCGTGTGTGTGTGTCTGTGTGCGTGCAGGGGGGGGGGTGCAGGGGGGAAACGGCCACCGAAGAAGCCATGCCACCAAAAGGGTTTTCGCTAACAAGGTCTCGGGCAACAGCAGCAGCAGAGCCTTTTCGGGAGGGCCGCCAGGAATAAATCAACTCTTCGCTCCTTTGCTTCTTCCAAATCGGCGCTTCGGACGCGCTCCCGGGCGGGGCTTACCAGCAAAGCAAGTGCTTCGGTCCCCGCGAGGATCTCCCTCTTAGGAGCGCGGAGAAGAATGGGGCTGCACGGAGGACAGGGAGACGCAGCCGAGGCCCTGTGGACTCCTCCGCGGCCGGAGATCACCGCCCCTGTCCAGAGTCGCCCCGCCGGGAGCCGAGAGATAGTCGGTCGCCCTTTCTTCCTACCTGCCCGCCCGCCCGCCCGGTGGAGCTCGGCGAAAGGCAATCCCTGGGTTCGCAGCACCGCATTCCCCTCCTCCCTTCCTTCCACCTCTTCCCCGCCTCCTTTTGTCAGCGCTCCCGCCAGGGTCTTACATCAGCTGTCGCCGGACGGTGCCGGGAAGGCGAGAGAATGAGGAGAAAGCCCCGCCGCCGTTGCCGTTTAAGCCCTCATTGGCACAAGAAGATGCTTTGGGGAGGGCGCCTCCCCCTCCCACCTCCCTCGGCCAGTTCCAGACCGCGGCGAGCGGCTTTTCTATTGGCAGCCGCCGCGTGAGTCGCTACTCCTGGTTCGCAGGGTTTAAGGCAGCTCCGAAAGGCGGCGCGTTTCTAAGCCGGAGCGCGCTGGCGAGCGCGCCCCATGCGTGCGCCGTGGTTGCGCGCGCGCGCGCGCAATCCGGGAAGGCGGCGGCGGCGGCGGCGGCGGCGGCTGCAGCCAGGGCAAAAGGGAGCGGGCTCGCCTGAGCCAAGCGCCGCGTCGTCGCCTTTGCTGCGCTTGGCGGCAGAGGTGGGCTTTCCTCACGGCCACCTCAAAGACGGCGGCGGGGGTCAAGCGACTGGCGATGGGGGCGAGGTTGCCGTATCGGTGCCCTGTGAACAATGCATCGGGAGGATGGCGGGGGGAGGGGAGGGGGGCTTCATGGAGGTATTGGCTTCGATGCCGAGCAGTGATTGAAGCTGGCCAGCAGGTGCCTCGTTCTTGAGGGCTCACAAATGGAGCAGGTGCAGGACGGCAGAAAAGCCAGGCAGACTCCGAAATCAGAGCCATCACGAGATGGAAGCAGGCAGATCTGCTTAAAAAGGTGGATCTGAGCTCCATGGGAATTGCCCCAATGAAAGTGTAGATCAGGACACTGACAACAAAGCAAGACTAGGCCAAATTCTTGTCCGGTGCAAATTACAGAAACACCCAAGAAGAATTAAAAACAGCCAATGTCTATATTAAGCTATCGCCCCCATGAAACATGGAGAGGAAACAATGAACTTTGCAGCTTATTTCCTGGATCTCCTGCTGTTTCTCTATTTTGTCTCATAACTTGAAATCCCAGCATGAGCTAAAGCGTTCACAGAGAGAGAGAGAGAGAGAGAGAGAGAGAGAGAGAGAGAGAGAGAGAGAGAGAAGCTTCAATTACATGGGCTTTTAAGAATTAGAATGCAAATGATCTTGAAAACGGGAGGACAAACATTGACCAAAAAAGAAAACATTTGCCCAAAAGCAAAAGGATATCAGAGGTTTGCCTGCTTATTATGGAGATTGATTGCCTTTTCTAATCATGCTCTCATAACAGCCTGCCTGGTTTCCAAACATAATGTGAAATCAATTATACTACCCTAAATTTATAAAAGCAGTTCAAAACAGTCAAATTAAAATGAAAAATGTACTAGCCTTTGAATAAGTTATAAATCAAAGGTGAGGCAAGACTGGACAATATTATTCCATATGGTCTAGTTTTAATTCATTAATTAAAAATTGAATAAATATAATTGTGCAATGACTCAAGATTAGTACCAATAGTAATAGGCACTTTGAGTCCAAAATAACTGGAGTACCAGTTGAACACATTACTGTCCATCAACTGCAAAAGGCAGCTTTGCTTGGAACAGCTTACATCCTGTGAGGATACCTTTAACACCATCAAACAACATGTCTATCCCAGATCCTTTGAAAAAAAACACAATAGGTAGATAAAAGTGTCAAATCCAGCCTAAACTGCCTGACTGCGATGAATCATACTAATGAAGTAGAAAAGGGTAACACGATTTCAATATGTGAATATTCTGACATTTTTAGTAATAACTTTTGCATACCTATTACACCTGTTTCATTATTTTTATAATCTTTTCTGTTTGCATTTCTCTTCTTTCAATATTCTTTTTTCCTTTTCCCTCTTTTTTCCTTTTAATTTACATTGTAGTTGTATCCATCTACCCGTATGTAGTGTGGAATATAACAATATATATTCTTTCAATGTATATCGGCTTTTACTCAACAGTAATGTTTTTTGTTTGTTACACAGTTTCCCTTTAATTTTAGATGTTAATATATAAAGCTTAAAATATAATGCCAAAAAGAAATTTTAATTGTAACATTTTTAAAGGTCAGTTAAAATAATTGAGTTAAAGGAAGTAACAGGTGAATAAATGTCATTCTCCCCATGTGATATCAAAAGAAGTAATTTTACTATAGGGATGTATGCTTTCCTCAGCACCACCACTTTCCCATGTGTATCCAAACTAACCAGGAGAAGACTTCTGTTAAATATTTTAGTTTACTAAGGAGTTTGTGACATATGAAGATAGAGGATCTCAGATGAGCACAAGGTGGAAAAGATCTTGGCAGATTGAGCCAAGAGACACTGCCAAGGGAATGGTCAGATAAAGACAGCATAGCCCTCAGCTGGATAGTGGGTGGGGCAAGAGGCTCTGAAGAGACCCTCCCTAGGTTCTCATGATGTAAAGAGAAATGGGGGGGGAGATTATACTTTCAGACCTGCAACATTGATAGCTATAGTAACAGCAGATTTATATACTGCTTCACAGTGCTTTACAGCCCTCTCTAAGCGGTTTACAGAGTCAGCATATTGCCCCTAACAATCTGGATCCTCCTTTTACCGACCTCAGAAGGATAGAAGGCTGAGTCAAACTTGAGCCCGTCAGGATCGAACTGTTGGCAGTCGGCAAAATTAACCTGCAATACTGCATTCTAACCACTGCGCCACCATGGCTCTTGATGTCAGCCTAGCCAGGTAAACCAGATAGGAATCAGAATCAGATGAGCTAATTCTAATTTATTGTAAAGCTACATCAATAGAATTTTGCAAACTTAGCCTAACACCTTGGGGATTTGTTGCCCAGAATGCCATTCCTGGCATTATTCATTAGCCTTGACTAAGATACAAAAATTGAGGTAGTATCTCTACACTGAAGATACTTGCCCTATTGCAGAATCACCAAGATCACTTAGATTCAAGGTAGCCCAAAATAAAATAAAATAAACTGGTTTCCTATCCAAATATCTTGGCCCAAGTTCCTTTTATTTTGCTTTAGGGAGAAATGTAGAAGGAACTACAGGTAGTCCTTGACTTCATTTAGTGACCATTCAAAGTTACAACGGCACCGAAAAAAGTGATTTATGACTATTTTTCACACTTACGACTTCGCAGCATCCCCATGCTCATGTGATCAAAATTCAGATGTTTGGCAACTGGCTCACACTTATCACCATTGCTGTGTCCCAAGATCATGTGATCCCTTTTTGCAACCTTTTGACAAGCAAAATCAATGGGGAAGCCAGATTCATTTATCAACTGTATTACTAACTTATCAACTGCAGTGATTTACTTAACAACTGTGGCAAGAAAGGTCATAAAATGGGGCAAAACTCACTTAACAAATGTCTGACTTAACAGAAATTTTGGGCTCAATCATGGTCATAAGTCAAGGACTACCTGTATGAAAAGTTATTTCAGTTATTTATACTATCTTACAACAGTGCCAATGAAGTCAGAAGCCTAATTTTTCATTATTTCAAATAACTCAATACCTATTTGATACTTGTCAAAACTTCACTCCTCATCCAAATGTACTGCAATCTCTTTCAGTATTATGGAGTTTGGGAAGCCATAGAACATTCTAGAAAATGAAACCCAGAGATCCTCCAAGGCAGCGTAGTTTTTCAGTTAATTAAAATTAATTAATTAAGCATAATAATACAACCCTAACTGGAGATCAAACTATTTGAAAAAATACCAGCCGCCTTGTCATTCTCCCTAAATCTTCGATTGAACTCAGATGTCCCAGTTTTCAAGACTTTGCAAACCACCTCTCAGAGGAGCGAAATGAGCCACAAAGCCAAGGCAGCCTCTTGAATGAATGCCTACCATCTCATTCAAAGATAAAGCTCTTAAATGCTTAACTTTCCCAGGCCTGTGGGTTGATGTCAACGCATCCATCCTCTCAAATATGATGCATAGATGGTTCTGTTCAAGTGCTTTTTGGCAACACTTTATCAAAATTCTTCCTATATACCATTTTGATAGTTACACATTCCTTGCATTAACTGAGTTGTTACGATCATCACTTACTAGTTTTCTTATTTATCATCTGATTCTATGTTTATATGGAAGTAAGCGTGAATAGGATGTAACTATTGAAATGTCTGGTGTACTTGAGATGTAATTAGATAAATTTATTTGAATGCAGATCAAAGGATGTAGAGCTCATGCCTATTTCCTTGTGAGAGTAACCAAAGCTATGCCAAATAAATGGTCTTCCACTGAACATATACGCTCCTAGCATAGGCTGAAGGCTGCAATGTATATTGGGACACCAGTTCCTAAGTAAGTGCTATGACAACATATTCTAAAATCTGCCACTTAATTAGGAAGCTGGAACAAATCCTTTAAATTGCTGCCCATCACTATGGTTTCAAAGTAATCCTGTGTCAGTGGGGCTGACACCCTGGGGCTGATGGTTTAGAGATTGCTTGTATTTATATTTCTAACCTACTTTTTCATTCCAGGTATATTCAATTATTTGCATTATTTTGCAGGGCTTATAGTCTGCTCCAATGTGATCAGATTCAGCAGCTTATAATTTTTACCTCCATAACTCAGATTTAAACAGAACAGTAAATACAAAATCTCTATAATTCCATAGAATCATATTGCTACCATGAGGAGTACACCACAACCAACCAACCAACCAACCAGATGGTGTATATCCCAGAATTCTGAAGGAGCTGGCAGATATTATCTCAGAATCATTGACCCATATCTTTCGAAGATCCTGGAGCATGGGAAAATTACCAGAGGACTGGAAAAGAACTGATGTGGTTCCCATCTTAAGAAAGAAAAGAAAATATAAAATAACAAATAAAATAAAATATAAAATAAAATAATAAATTTAAATTTAAAAAATGCAACCAGGAAACTACAGATGAATCAGCCTGACATCAATACCTGGGAAGATCTTGAAAAAGATAATCAAGCAACAGATCTGCAAACACTTAGAAACAAGCAACGCTATTATTGAAAACCAACATGGGCTTGTCAAGAACAAATCATGTCAGACAAACCTTATTGCATTATTTGACAATGTGACTAAATTGGACCAATGAAATGCTGTGGACATAGTATACCTGGACTTCAATAAGGCAATTGACAAAGTAGACCATCACCTATTTCTTGGTAAGATACAGTAGAAAAATGTGGGACAGACAGCGTCGCCACCATATGGATTCGTAAGTGGCTGATCAACCACACTCAATGTGTAGTCCTCAATGGAACAATATTTACATGGAAGCATACAGTGGGGCGACCCAAGGTTCAGTGCTCTTTAACAGCTTCATAAATGATTTAGATGAGGGGATAGAAGGGGAATTCATAAACTTGCAGACAACACCAAGCTGGAGGGAATAGCCAACACTTTAGAAAATAGGCTCAAGGTCCTTCTGGATCTTGAAAGACTTGAACACTGGGCCTAGAACTAAGGAGAAACTTCCTGACAATGAAAACTATCAGTGAAACAGCTTGCCTCCAGAAGTGGTGCACCATCACTGGAGGTTTTTAAAAAGAGATTAGGAGAGCCACTTCTCCAGAATGGTAGGGTCTCCTGCCTAAGCATGGGGTTGGACTAGAAGACCTCCATGCTGTCTTCCAACTTTATTCTAAAATGGATTTGTCCACTTTATTCTTTAAAAACTAAGTTTTTACTGGATGCACTTGGGTAACCATTATGCTACACTTTCTAGGATTGTGATCTTGAAAAGCAGAATAACTGTAACAAGCTCAAATGAAGAATTACAAAAACTATATCCCAATTGTTCATTTACCATGGGATGTAGATGGCAGTGGAAAATTAATCTGGTATGATTCCTGATGGGAAAACCAGCTTTTATGAAATAAATTAGCTGTGATATAGCTTAATGATACAGTGCTATATCCTTCGTATTTTCTCTTCCATGTCAGTCCTCTACTTCTCTGAATTGCTTTATTCACAAGCGATCCAGCTTGACCTTGGTATCCAGAGAGCTTTGCTGATGTAATCACTTTGCAAGTGAATATGATTTCCACTGAAAGAAGTGCGTAAAAATAGCAATCTCGATAGTCATCTAAACCAATTTAAGTAACTAGATACTATTTCACACTGCATTGAGAAATGAAGGACTGCACCCTTTTCCTATAGTAGAACACCAAGCCAGTATGCCATCTTCTTAATGCCCTAAGCCTTGCATTGCTTGTATCTTTACAGCTTCTCTTTTCTCAGCAGAAATGCAGAAGTGTTTCCATGGAATAGAATAGTAATTTGCTATAAACAGTACACCTCAACAGCATCAGATAATAGATCCATTAATTCTGTTGATGAGCAGCAGGTTTATCAAGCCATCTTCCTTTTAGTATTTGAAACATCTAATTCTTGTTTCTCAATAAATAACCCTGAGTCCACACAATAGCTTCAACTCATGGCTAACAATAAGGGTTAAAGTCCAGAAAGCTATTTAAATCTTTGTTTGATATTGCTTATGCATAAATTCGTGCAGAATATATACATTGATTTTAAAGAATAAAGCTGATAAGGAGTCAGCAGTTAATAGCGAAAATAATTATGTCAACACAGATTAGGCCCAAAGTTTCATTGACTTGGAAAGGCAGGAAGAAAATGCCTAGGATTTAAAACTTGAAGCAAAGACCTGTATATGTAATGTGTTGACCTCTGCCTATAGCAGTGGCAAACCACGTATGGACATATGACTTCATTCTCGTCTAATCTAGCTGAAAAATGTCTCCGAGCTAAGTAAGCCAATTTTTTAATGAGGCGCTTGGAGTCTACAGAACCAAGATGTACAGTCTAACCTCATGTACACCAGGGGTGGGTTCCTCCCGGTTCGGACCGATTCTCCCGAACTGGTAGCAGCCCGCTGGTGACATCACAATGATGTCACCGAACTGGATCGGTCGGTGCCGGTTCATGGGGGCTGCCATCTTTTTTTTTGATTTTTTTTCAATTTTTTTTTCAAAATTCCCAAAACATTTAAAAAAAAAATTCCAAAAAAAAGATGGTGGCGTCCACAGACCAGCACCAACCGAACCGGCTCCGTAACGTCACCATGACGTCACCAGCAGGTCGCTACCGGTCGGGCGAACTGGTCTGAACAGGGAGGAACCCACCTCTGCCATGCTTCACTTCAATGAGGAGCAGAGCACCAGGGAGATGACATAATTTGCTTTGTTGAGATACTTAAGCAACGTGATTTGGTAATGAGATCCTTCACTTTACATGTAGTCTTTGTTTAGCAACTGCCTCATACAGTGACCGCTCGCAAGTTATGACAACGATGAAAAGATAACTTCGAGTCCTTGCATTTATGGCCTTGGCAAATCAGGAAGATCATAAGCACAGTTGCAGTTTTACTTTGTGATCGCTTCACTTAATGACAGAGTTGCTGGTTATAGTTGTGGTCAGCAAACGAGGACTTCCTGTACTTGGAAGCATCATCCAGCAGTTCTAAGAGTTAGCAGTGGCTTCTGCTCATGTATCGTGCACAAGCCAAAGCCTCTGGTGTTTCCTGTGAGTGACTGAAAGAGCTGGAAGAGTTATGTTTTCACATTGAAATTGCCAAACAAAATAGCAAAATAAGGAACATGGCCACGTTACTTTTAGAAGTCTGGAGAGGGAGATGTGCCATGTTGAAAAGCAGTGCCAAAGGAGTGATTATGTGTGTCAAATATAAGCACCACTTCAGACATTGGCGCAACAATATTGTAGGATTTAGAACAATGCTGTCTGAAACTGCAATTACATCTCAGGTGTGAAATATTAGAAAAATCCAACTTTCCAAGATCAATCATTGGTAGATGTCAAAGCAGAGGTAAAATGTCTTTAAAATTATGAAAAAACATCAAATTATAAAAAGCATATCGAAAGCAAAAGAATTTTCCTCTTTTTTTAAAAAAAAAAGCTGTTTTGTTATATGCTGCATTACAACAAATTATCAGATGTGTATAAGATTGTCTCTCCGTGTATATGTTTTTCTCTCTCTTACTTTAGGAAAGCATGAATAAACCATCTAAAATAGATGAAAAATTATTCATTAGAAAGGGAGGGTCCCTGCAGATTTTACTCCACTTGTCATTGGGGACTATTGGGGGGCGGGTGCTCATCTTTGTTTCAAGGCCATTGAGCCAGTGTTGTCCTAAGACATTTCCTCAGTGATGTGGCCAGCATGATGTCACATGATGCCATGATGCCAGCATGATGTTAAATAGGTGCCACTTCGGTGGGAAGGTAACCTTCTGTTACCTTCCCACCAAAGTGGCACCTATTTATATACATGCATTTGCATGCTTTCGAACTGCTAGGTGGGCAGGAGCTGGGGCAAGGATGGGAACTCACCCTATCATGTGGCATTCGGGTTTTGAACCTGGGCTGCCGGCTTTCCAGCTGACAAACCCAGCATCCTAACCGTGGAGCCACTGCGCCACCCTTTCATTTTAGAAAATAATGAAAATTAATTTCATTAAAAGAGAAATTAAAGTTTAGATTTTCTCATGGGACAAGACATTTTGAATCTTTCAGTACAAAGATTCTGCAGACAAGAAGATGCCGGATTCATTTCTCAACATCTCCAGCTAATTCTTGTGGGGGAAACATCTTGCCTCAAACTCCTAAGTACTAATGCCGATCAATAGAGACAAAAAGCTGAAGGCTTTTCTAAATGGTGTAATCATCTACTTTTAGATTAATGAGTGAAGTCTTTTAGCCAGGGTGATAGGCAAACTGTCAGGTAATTATGTTTACATTCTAGCCGCTCTTTTTCCAATTATACTCTAAAAGAATATCACAATCCATCCAACATAACAAAGACCCGGGATGTTTTATAGCTGTAATATACTAAAATAAATTGGACATGAAGAGAAATGAATTGGCCTTATGTAGGCTTATAATCAACCAGTGGTGCTTCTTCCAAGAAATTCAATCAATCATTTATTGACTTATTTGCAGGACTCATATGGCCAGCCATATGTTGACTCTATGTGGCCCACCATGATTCATAAAAAATATAGGTTAAAGCAGAAGTGCTCTTCCCACCAGGTGCCAGACTAATCATCCTTACAGCTCAACTCCCATCCTAATCCAATGCTTGGAGGAAGAGGAAGTTAACAGAAAGTTAGCTATCCTTATACAGACCTAGAGCATATTTAGTTTTCACTGGCTTTTCCCTTTAACCCCTTCTTCTTCGTTGAAAGATTTTATTTTTAAAATATTGAGGCTGCACTTGCAAAAACCTTGGGACTCCGCTGAACCCGTTAAAAAAAACCCTCTTTCAGAAGTTACTATTTTCCCCATAAGTGTTAGCCGGCTGTACTTATTAACAGTTATTGCATTTCATCTCATAAGAACATTTCTGGAAAGGATTGCCTTTGAGCTGTGCTTCAGCCAACAAACCGTGCTGCAGACAGACATTAGTTGATCTATTTAATATTGTCTAAGGAGGCCCAAACCAGCAGTTCACAGCAGCTCACCAATATACAGTAAAACATGTGCTGAGTGCAATTGATTGGCTGACTGCAATTGCTGATTGCAATTGAACTGACTGCAATCCATTGGGGAATGGAATATGACACTTTTAGAGTCTGTACTCTGGCCATAATTTACCCTGGAGGTAAATTTTTCATATCATTTTGGATCCACATTATTCTATGATACTGGGTGATGACTTCAATAATTTCTTTTTAAAGAAGGCAGACTAAACATCATTCTAGTACCAGTCAAAACCAGTCAGACCAAGACTAAATACACCGATAAAATGGGTATGTTGCCAACGAGAAAAACAGCATTTAGAAGATAAATTTGATTTGAATTCTGCTTCAGTCATTCTATCGTATGAGCATGTCTTATTTTAGTGACAAACCATTTTAGCATAAATGAAGGATAGGTTTTAAAATTACACCAATTGTTGCACCTTAATCTATTCTACGGTATCCTATTAAGACTACTCTGTCACTGGTCTTGTTTCTAAAGCAGAGTAGAGAGTAGCTATGCGGTCAGATCAAATTATACCAGCAAATTTTTGTGACATTTTATGACCTGGGGGACAGCACATTAAAACCCACTGTGTGGATGTGCCCACAGTCTTGCATATCAACTCTTCAACTCTGGTTAAGGAATCTAGTTCATTATGTGCCGTGAACCCAGTATAATTAAAAAATAAATTATTTCAATAGTTTGCACATGCTTGAAAAGACAAGCAGGTTAAATGTTGAGAAAGAATTATGAAGTAATTAACACGTAAAAGCTAGCCAGAGTTCATTTCTTAGCCAAGGAAAGCTTTCACTTCTCAAAAATGATAGGAACAGGTCCTGCCTTCTAATAGCCCAAAGGGACACAGCTCCAGGGTCTGTGCAGAAACTGTAGTTAGGTAATTTTAGAACCAAGTCATAATACTATTATTAGGAACAATCTTGCTGGTTTCCACATTACACCTGGAGTTGTTGACTCAACTGGAAAGTTTCCCAGCTATTAATATTGAGTTTTCAGGTTATGAAATTGCAAAACTAGTGTTCCTTTGTTTCTTGAGATTTGTAGGTAGCCTACCAAGTGCCAAAATATGTAATTTATGTGTGCACTGGAAAAAGCCATAAACCATAAAAAGCCAAAGAAGAATATTTTTGTCATTATTATGTTGTTTATGGGCTAGGCTGAAGTTAGTACATTCTGCTCCTTGCATGTGTCAAAGCTCTATTTTTTGTCTGTCCAGGCAAGAAAATTGCAGAAAGGGTGCTGAAATGTTGTATCACTATTTGTCATAGGAACAGTTTCTGCATTCTCCTGAGCCACCAAAAGTCTACACCAAATACAGCCTGGGGATTTTATCCCAGGTTAGACTTGTAGATTTCAGATTATTTCAGTTTAAAGGAAAGGATACCAAACCAATGTATGATTTACCTGTTACAATATGAAAAGTTGGGATCTATTAAACTGAACTCTACGATGGCACCCAAGCGGCCAATGAAGGGAAGATATTACTGACCATTGCTGTCTCAGCTAAGAAAGTTTATAAACAGCACACCATTAGGAAGATTATTTTTTAAAAATTTTTATTAGGACTCACTTTGGTCAGATAAAAAATACATAAGGAAGTTGCACTTATTTCATATATAAGGGGATTTGTGCAGAAAGCTACATATAAAAGATTGCAGTTCAGACGTAACCACATTGCACAGAAAAATATGAAATGGTGGTAAAAGATTAATATTGTTATGTATTTTATTTTTAATGATTTGTAAAACTGATTAATATATACAGAGAGGCCACATGAAAACAGGGAAGATTTCCACCCATCTTCCCCAGCCAGCAGAGATCATGTTCAAGGGAATTGGTTTAAAACAGTAATCAAACAACAATAATAAGTAGCTTAAGGAAAAAATAAATGACAAAATAAATTACACAAATCAGGAAAATTGATTGAATGTAGCCTATGCTTATGTGAGCTGTTACGACATAAACTAGTAAAATTCATGCCTCCACATCTCACCTTTTTCTTTGCCTACCAATGAAATCAAAGTGCATCCACCACATAATTGGGAGGGAAAAAAATCAGGCATTTTCAGTAACCGGGGTAACAAATTCCTCAGCCCTCCACTTTTCCAGCACTGAAAAATGACAATTCCCTCCAAGCGGTTAATGGCAATGATTTGCTTCTCTGCTTTCCAAAAGCGATGACAGATTTCACAAGTCTTCTGGACAACTTCAAATGTTTCTCCATCCTGACAAGGTGACAAACTAGTTCTCATGGGAAAGAAGAAAGAAGTGCTATTGTGTCGGCTAATGAAGTTTACGGCTCTTCCTCAGGAGAACTTTGACAAAAGATCCTTGAATTGTTTACAATCATTATGATAGGTTGTTAATTGATTTTGTATTTATTTAAAAGTACCCGATGTTGGAAGAGCATTTAAATGTTGCTCCTTACGCAAAGGATCTTTTGGTGCAATCACATTTAGTACAGCTCACGTTTTCCCATTAATAATTCACCTTCAATCGTGGACTAACACAGGATTGCCATTTGTGGAGACGTAGCCAGGTGGCCTTCTGCATGGTTGCACAGACATAGCAACTGAAACGTTTCTGACTGCAACCGGTATTTGAAAATTATCACTATATGGTCCTCCACAAATTGTGTGCATTCGGCTGAAACAGGAGAAAGGGGCTGTTTTCCCCCGCCCCAGGACTCATTCTAGTTTCAAATATTTCAGACAGTTCCCTGAAATTTAAGTATGTCTTTTTTCCATCAGCATGAAGCCTAAAATTCCTTTAGTGTTAGTTTGTTGAAATCCTTTTCCCAGAAATTCCAGTTATATGATTGATCATATTTACCTTTTCTTTTTGTAGGATTATGAGACCTCCAACATTGTGTGATTCTTTCTACTATAATCTCATTGACCTATTTTACTGGATCAGTCAGAGAAGAGATAGCCAGACCCCCTCCTTCTATCTTCTCTCTTCTGAAACAGGACATGGTTAACAAGCAATTCAGGAATATAAAGGAGATGCCATTTTACTATTCATTCTTGTTTCTGCAATTTTTTTCGTGACCG
>QLTV01000974.1:7021834-7082390 GCA_003457575.1 Thermophis baileyi | reverse complement strand
GCTGCCTCACCACCATCTGTATTGCGCAGGTCTAGTAGTGCTCCAAAACGCCCCGCCTACCTGCGTGATTACGTATGCTGGACAGCTCCATCCAGGAGGGGAGGGGTGTTATGTTCTAACTGTTTCAACTGTGTTGCATGGTTCCAACCAGGTCCAGCGTTTGAGCGGGAAAAAGCTCAAACGCTATTGGCTGGTCTGTCTGACAGCTCCCTATAAAAGGGCAAGCTGTCAGACTGCTCTTTGCTGGTTGCTTACACAAGAGCTGAAATAAAGAGCTGNAGTAGGGCTCCAAAACGCCCCGCCTACCTGCGTGATTACGTATGCTGGACAGCTCCATCCAGGAGGGGAGGGGTGTTATGTTCTAACTGTTTCAACTGTGTTGCATGGTTCCAACCAGGTCCAGCGTTTGAGCGGGAAAAAGCTCAAACGCTATTGGCTGGTCTGTCTGACAGCTCCCTATAAAAGGGCAAGCTGTCAGACTGCTCTTTGCTGGTTGCTTACACAAGAGCTGAAATAAAGAGCTGTTTTGGAAGTCTGTCTCCTGTCATCTCTACCCACTATCTAACATTCAGTAACCGGGGTAACAAATTCCTCAGCCCTCCACTTTTCCAGCGCTGAGAAATGGCAATTCCCTCCAAGTGGTTAATGGCAATGATCTGCTTCTCTGCTTTCCAAAGGCGATGGCAGATTTCACAAGTCTTCTGGACAACTTCAAATGTTTCTCCATCCTGACAAGGTGACAAGCTAGTTCTAGTGGGAAAGAAGAAAGAAGCGCTATTGTGTCCGCTAATGAAGTTTACGGCTCTTCCTCAGGAGAACTTTGACAAAAGATCCTTGAATTGTTTACAATCATTATGATAGGTTGTTAATTGATTTTGTATTTATTTAAAAGGGCCCGATGTTGGAAGAGCATTTAAACGTTGCTCCTTACATAAAGGATCTTTTGGTGCAGACACATTTAGTACAGCTCACGTTTTCCCATTAATAATTCACCTTCAATCATGGACTAACACAGGATTGCCATTTGTGGAGACGTAGCCAGGTGGCCTTCTGCATGGTTGCACAGACATAGCAACTGAAACGTTTCTGACTGCAACCGGTATTTGAAAATTATCACTATATGGTCCTCCACAAATTGTGTGCATTCGGCTGAAACAGGAGAAAGGGGCTGTTTTCCCCCGCCCCAGGACTCATTCTAGTTTCAAATATTTCAGACAGTTCCCTGAAATTTAAGTATGTCTTTTTTCCATCAGCATGAAGCCTAAAATTCCTTTAGTGTTAGTTTGTTGAAATCCTTTTCCCAGAAATTCCAGTTATATGATTGATCATATTTACCTTTTCTTTTTGTAGGATTATGAGACCTCCAACATTGTGTGATTCTTTCTACTATAATCTCATTGACCTATTTTACTGGATCAGTCAGAGAAGAGATAGCCAGACCCCCTCCTTCTATCTTCTCTCTTCTGAAACAGGACATGGTTAACAAGCAATTCAGGAATATAAAGGAGATGCCATTTTACTATTCATTCTTGTTTCTGAAATTTTTTTCGTGACCGCATCAGTCACATTTTTCTTTCCTTGGCAGTGCAGTTTTTCCCTCCAATTATTTTTAACCAGATGCTCTCCACTGGTTGTCTGAAAGTTCCCAAATCTCTCTTAGCAACGCCCTCTGTTTATGTTCACTTTGTCTTTCACTTAGTTTGGCCAGTGAATATTTCTGGGTTTCCTTTTCTGTGTCTCCAGAATTCTTTCTTATGTATTTGGACAGTTTTGCATATGCTGATTGCTTAAGTTCCTGTGCATCGGCCAGTACTAATACTTTTCCTGAGCCAGTGATTCATTAATGTACACACAATATTACGAAAAATGTGGTAGGTTGGATACAACTGAGGATCAAGCTGTTTTGAATATTGGTTTTAAAATGACTAGCTACAAAAATGTTATGGAATAAGTTGTTATACAGGACCTACAAATCAGTAATGGGTTTCACTTACCTTTGCTACCGGTTCGGAAATGTGCGCATGCATGCGCAGAAGCTTCTGCGCCAGCGGTGGGTTGCTCCTGGTTCGGCCTGGTTCTTAGAACCGGTAGCAGCGGCGGTGGGAGGCTCCACCCACCCACCCAGAATGCTCCGCTTACCCTCCCGGGATGCTCCGCCCACCCGCCCGCATGCGCAGAAGCATCGCGCGTGCTCATGAGTGCGCACGTGAACCGGTAGTAAAGGGTTTTAGAACCCACTACTGTTCTGCGCATGCGCAGATTGTCTGTGATGACGTCTGGGCGGGTGGGCGGAGCTTCCCACCACCGCCGCTACCAGTTCGCCTGAACCAGGGCGAACCGGTAGCAACCCACCACTGCTACAAATGAAATCTGGTGATGTTTTTATAGCTAAAAAGCACACACAAATAATAAATCAGAAAAGTCTTGGATGTGCAGAATTCCATTCAGAAGAGTAACTTGGTAATTTTGTTATCTTGGACTTACAAAATAGATGTGTTATGAAGGAGTTCCTGAGTAAAGATTAAGAGAGATGAAAAGAAATCAGTTTTTGGGACATTACTTGAATAAACATCAAGACTTGTATATGTAATGGATAGATAGATGATAGATGATAGAAGATAGATAGCTAGATAGATAGCTAGATAGATAGATAATAGATAGATAGATAGATAGATAGATAGATGATAGATAGATAGATAGATAGATAGATAGATAGAGATTATTTGATCAAGGTTAAAATATATGGTGTTTTTTAACTAGGTTTAAATGGGATTTGTTTATAGATAAGGCATATTTTGTATTTTTTTTTTTAGAAAGTGATAAGCTATAATGTTAAAATTGATAGAAAGTGTTAAATTTACAAGTTTCTGAAAGGAAACAAAGAGAAAATGATAAGAAATTGATTTGTGGAGCATTATTTGAAGAGATTAAATATCAATATTTTCAGTGTTGTTTTTGGTAGCTTTTAATGGATTTTTTCTTGATTAAGTGAATGACAAATTTATATAATTAAGATAGGCAGAGAAGAATTTTTTTTAATAGAGAAAATGATATTATTGTATAAACCAAAGGAATTTGAAATTGATTTTGTAAAAAGTTTGAAAGATATAATTATTATTTCTGATAATTCTTAATGGAGTTTTGCTAATTCACTAATAGACAAAATATGAAATACAGAACAAAGAGATCTTTGGTTGAAATGTTAGAAATGTTAGTGCTTTTTTTTTCTTTGTACATTTTCCTTAGTTTGTATTAGTTTTTTGTCTTTCTAATTTTAAACTAATAAAAATTATTGGGAAAAGGAATAGTTTTGCATTTCTTAAACTCAGGAATGCGTGTCTTCTAAATGAATTGAACATGTCAAATGCATTTTTCATCATTTTATAACACAGCTTGAAAAGTCAGTATCCATAAAGCACAATGTAAAAAAGACCTTCATATTGGCTATGGGATATTTCTTCATAAAGATAATCAGAAGCAGACAAATGCCATAAATTCTGGTTATAAATCCCTGCAGGAATCACAGGGCTAAAATCAACCTGCTTCCCTTTGGAATAAATTTATACTAACTTTGCTAGATAATGGGATTCTGCATTGTCTCATCTCCAATCAAAGGCATCTCAGCTACGTTCTTTGGTGACTAACATACCCTCAGCTCAAAATGTTCATTTACCACTGCCTGATATAGTGCTGCAGCATAATTTGCTGTATTGAGCCTTTAAACTTTTTTTTCCAGATGTCATATCATTAGCACTTTTATGCCTTCTAAAAATACAGCTGTGGTTTCTCTCACCTTTATTTTTAATAAGGAACCTTTGTGCTGTGATAGCACTCTGGCTGTTCTTTAGGATACATACTTGTTTTTAACAATGCTCTGTATCCAGAATTCCTCCCTGGGTACCCTAAAACCTTTGTTTCCATTTATAGTTAATTTCCATATGAGTTTTAAATGACATTACACCTTCACTTAACTGCACAAGCAACTGAAGCAAGCATTGAAGCTGGAGTTTCAGCTACGTGCTGCATTAACTGTACACTGTCCAACAATATCTATTTTTTTTATTATTGCTCTATTGGGAGAATCCTGATTTTTATTAGGACTTTGGTACATAAGCAGAGAAGGTGACATCACAGAGGAAATTTCCTGGACTCTGCTAAATGTGAACTTCTATAGGTGGTTTCAAATTATGCACTTATACATGGCATGTAGTTTTAATATAAATATCAGAAACACACACTGAAGAATTATAGCTGTGCAATAAAAGTTGTAGTTTAAACATAGAGCATTCTCATGACATCCAGTTGGTAATTATATTAATGTTAGGGAAATTGAGATATTGTTTGAATAATAAATGTTGCATGAGAATATATCATATGTAATAAAAAAAAACTGGCAACCAGCCATCAGCAAACACTAGCCATTGATCATCTATGATTCCATCAAATATTCACAAACATTATAAACTGCTACTGAGAAAGAATAATTCATAATTTGTCTAGCAGCTTAGAATCTATAACTGAATTTAAGCCTCTAATAATTGAATGGGAAAACATAGCAGTCTGTGCTTAAAGACAAGCAAAGTCTGAGTTGTTTTATTTGGAAGTAGGATATAGATTAGATATGGCCAACATTTAAACAACTGAGGGTCTATACTGGCTTCTGAGGATTCCCAGATGGAGACACTGGTGGGCATGGCCATGCCAAATGCATGTTCATGCTTCTTCAGAAATTCTAGGGAGGGAAGAAGCATCATTTATCTTTCCCCAGTAATCTCCTACGAACTATTTCTCATGCCTATGAACTGAAGAGAAAGAGCCATCTGGACCATAAAGAGCTTTGCATTAACCCTTTCTACGTGATCGTTGCTGTTTCCCAGCTGCTATTGGTAACAAGGAAATATAGTTGGCTGGTTGGTGAGCACAAGGGGTGAAGGATCCAATCTGGGTCAGTCACAGGGACCAGAGGCTTTCGGACTCATGCTGGAGCCCATCTTCAGGGAACTTCTCTCTAACCCCTTCCCTCTAGCTCTCTAGGCTAAAGAGAAGTTCCCTAAAAATGGGCTCCAGCACGAGTTCGAAAGCTCGGAAGACAAAACCTCTGGTCTAGCAACCGACCCAGATTGGATCCTGCAACATTATCCTGGGACACGTATATTCGCCTTCATTCGTGACAAAGGGAGAAGCTAATGGGAGCTCTGTGAATTACCAAAAAAAACAGCTATAGTGCTTGCTATAAATAAAAGTTGAGGATCTAGATCAGAGCAGTCAGGAATAGGAGAACTATAGGAGGCAGTTTACAAAGGAAGTAAAAAAGAAAAGAAAGAAGCAGGTGAGAAGCAGATAATCTAGAACAAATGCAATGAAGACAAGTACAGTACTTGTTTGAACCCTCCTCTTCTTATGTCACAGTTGAAAGATCTCTGAGAAGCAAAATGAAGAGGATGGGTTGAGGAATGGAGGATGCAATGGAGGTAGGTGAGAGGCAGGGGCACAATATTTGGTCATTCAGGAGACAGAAAGGGTGAACCAGGAGTTCATGCTGGTAGATGAAAAAAGAGTGGGGTTGACTCAAGCCAAGACAGAGTGAGAACAACAAAAGACACAAAGCTGATGAGAATCCAGGGAGAAAAAGAAAACGTAATACACCCAATCACAGGAAGTATACAGAAAGCAGGAAACTCTGAAGATAAGAGTTTCCATTAATCTTTCTTCCTGCAGCCTTACCAGTCAGCCACAGCAGCCAGAGAAGTGGGAATGAAAGGAGAAGGAAATGGGGTAGGTTGAGCTCAGGCTGGAGTTAACATGGATTGAGTCAGAAACATGCTGAGCTTATTCCCAGCTTTGAAGGACGTTGCTTGACTTATTTATGAGCAAATCCACATCAGCTAGGCAAGGGAACGTGTCTCTTTCTAATTACGCCAACCAGCTAGAGGGAAATGCAAGGTACAAAGGCATGACAGGGCCTGGGAACAAGCCACCAATACAGAGGGCAAAAATGACAGGCAGGAAGCAATTAAATGAGGCAGAGCCTGCCTTATGCGCATATCCATCAACTCTGAGCCAGACTTACAGAGAAGATGTTAAGCAACAAAGCAATGCAAAAATGAAGCTAACGAGACTGGCTGTGCATAATAAAACATTTAAGAACAATGTTGCTTATTTAAAAAAAAAAACTCAGATGTGAAAACTTTTTGTTACTGTAAAATGTTAATTTATCATGAAGTGCAAGCATGAGCTTTCTCTCTCTCCCCCATTCTAATTCCAAGGCTCCAAGCACCGAAGGTATAGAGCTACATAACCAGTGGCATCTAAGCTATGGAAGATCCTGGTGTGTGTTTGAATTCTAGCAAATGAGAGCTTCTGGCAGCCTAGGTAACATCCTTATTTCAATGAAAGCAACTGATTCTGGCATTATCACATTTGTCCATGCTATTCTCCCCACAAGCACACCTTCACAAACCTGAAACCTTCCTGGGTTAGTTTTTATTGTTGCATGAATAATAGAATAACAGAATAACAGAACTGGAAGGGACCTTGGTGGTCTTCGAGTCCAATTTCCTACCCAAGCGGAAGACCCTATACCATTCTGGAAAAATTGTTGTCCAATCTCTTCTTAAAAGCCTCCAGTGATGAAGTTCCCACAACCTCTGAAGGCAAGCCGTTCCACTAGTTAATTGTTCTCACTGTCAGGAAATTTCTACTTAGTTCTAGGTTGGATCTCTCTTTGATAAGTTTCCATTCGTTACAGGTTAATAAGTAAATTTATTAATTTAATAAAAATATTAATTTAGATTACTTAATATGTATTTAAATTAATTTAAATTTAAAGCATGTAGGAGAGTGACCACATCCTTAATCTCTGTGAATCAGAACCAACTGTAATCCAGTACTGGTGGATTCCATGGAAAGCTTAAAGTTTTGGCTACCATATCTGGACTGCAGAGATTAGATTTCCTGCTTAGTCATGAAGGTCGATGAATAAGAGTTACACAATCTGGGTTGGAAAAATCTAGACAACTCCTGGATGGCAGCAAAGACAAACAGAACTCTCTTTGATTCCACCTAGACTTTTGTAGACCAGATAACCAAGTCTGACTAAACTCTGTAGGCAAGCATTAGCCCTTTGCATCTTATTCAGAATCAAGTAGAATAATTAAATGAAGAAATATTTCTTTCTGATTAAATGTGAAATAACATTGGGCCGAGTGGATAGATCTGAATTAGTATGGGGAACTGTATTCATATAATGACTGGCTTGAGTTACCATACCATCTTTCTAAAAGAATCTGACAGGCTACTGATTCATTATCAACAACAACAGCAGCAGCAACAACAAAAATTGGTGGGTTTCATTAGTTAATACAGATTTTTTAAAAAGCTTATCACATGATGGAAATTGATAGCAAAATGTCATTGCTACCAATCTCCTAAAATTGAGACATCTACTTTTTATCTTGACAGTTTAATATTTTATCTCAAGCTATTAAATTTTTCTTTGCCAATTTGGTTAAATTCTTATTTTTTAAAAATCTATCTAAACTAGCAGGTAATGGACCGTTACTCAGCAAATTGATTCTCCATCTTCTTCAACAAACTATATGTTGCTGAAATATTAAAATGACAAGAAATTAAGATAAATATATTTTGTTTGCTTCCAGCAGATTTCCCACTCTTTTTATACTGATGGCTGGATGCTGCAATGAATATATTTTAGCTAGTTTTGTATTGAACCAGGGTTATGATCATTATAATTATGTCTGCCTTGAATTGTAAAGAACAGCCAATATGATAATATAGGATATTGATTCAAGCCTTTCCTAAACTCAGTAACCATATATTCTAATAGCTACTTTTCCAGCAGCAAATGTACTGACCAGAATGGCAGAACGTATTTCCCACTCCACTCCAGAAGACAAAATGTTTTCTTCAAGACATTTCACACAGGTCCCGTTAAAATAAACAGTACTCATAAAGAATGCAGTACAAACTCTCATCATTCATCGGGGAACTTTCTCATATAATACCACTGAATGTAGGTGGTAATAATACAAATGAAAGAATATAGATATGTATATTTTATATGCAAATATAAAATGAAGTGACCTGTATATATTTGACATCTAATAGTGAAGGTATGAATTCCATTCAGGTATTACTCTCTTTACCCAGGAATTTCAAACTCTAAGTTTTAGCCAAGTTCTAATAATTGCTATTGCAAATGAATATTTATAAACTGCCTGGAGCCATTGGTGTGAATAAGCAACAACCATGATTTTATAATACAAAAAAGAAAAAAACATATTTGAAAAATATTTTTGAAAATACATAGGAAGGACAGTGGATTACACACCTCATCCTGGCCTCTAAAACCCTTGTCCTAGGTGCCATTCCACAATTGTACACTAGTGTAATATTTGAAAAGCTCTTTTGTATGATTATGTAAGACTCATTTTCAGGTTTCTTCTCCCACACCAAGGTAGGGACAGGGTGTGTCCATGGGACAAGTACACATAACCCTGTCCTTTTCCCAAATATGTATTTGGAACATGTGAAGAATCTCCTGTTGAACACAACTAGACAAGGTATGGTAGGCTTCAAACCATCATTGACCTGTGTACTAATTTGGACAATTGCAGAAATAATTCCAGTCTCATGGTTTTGAACTGAATGGCAGACATTTTTTAGACAAAAGATCTTAGTGCTTAGACTGCATTCTTTAGTGGATCAAAGCTTACCCCAACTGGGCACCCTAGATGCATTAAGACCAAGGCTGCAACACTTCCTCAGCCAGAATGGGAATTTTAGAAATTGCTGTCCAAATATATTTGAAGGGCATCACATTGGGGAATGGTGATGTGGCCGATAGTGATCACAAGACATATTTGCAGCACTTGCTCGTGGCAGGTCAGAGAAACCATTTGGCTGCTCTGATCTTTGAATGAGTATCTTTTCCACTCCAATCTCACCTGCCTAGGACAAAACAAATCCTAATGAAGCCAAGTCACAAGCACGATAAGTTCAACAACAGGCATCTAATTCAGTAGAGCCAACAGATGGCTGGTGAACATCATCGCAGAGGCCTCAACTGAGACTTTATAAAGAAGAGATTTCAGAGCCCTTCTGTATTCATTGCTCAGTTATGAAGTATGACTACTATTGAGAAGTTGATTGTTCATGAATTTTGCTTCTTAGATTCCTTCTTTTCCTAACCACAAAATTAATGTGGACTTTCTTTTGCCTCCATGCTTGAAGATTAAGAAATGGAGCGAAGAAGCTCACTGCAAACTGAAGGAGTAAGTGCAACAATATGGGCCTAAAATGCTGCTGTTCTGTTTCAGGATTTCCAAGACTGAGTTGCTGCTTCTAATTTTCCAGCTCAAGAAAGTCTACATTATTCACCAAAGAAACATTTCTGAGATAAGTAACAACATTTCCATGCTTCTGTCAAGGTTCCGAGTAATGAACCCATTTCAGCAACTCTGAGACTTTTAGCTCTCTCAAAGAACTGCTTTATTGAGTATATCATTTTGGCATGGTTGAAAAACAAACCAGCTCTGGCTATTTCCTGCGCTTTCAGTATAATTAAAGATTAGACAGCTCCCTCCCTCCTTGTCACAGGTCATGTTGTCCAATTAGGTGTTCTGGCGTCTCCTTGGTAACCTTTTCCAGTCTCTGGCCAGCACCTGTTGGGATGACCTTGGTTCCCACAAGATGTCTGGTCTGACATTCCAAAGCTCCCTCCTCCTCCCCCAAAGTGTGTCAAGCTGAGAAAAGGAGAAAATGGCTGCGACAGGCCCGATCCCTTTCAAAGTTGACAGCTTCTTTTCTACCAGCATTTCACTTCTTTGCTTCCTTTCTTCAAGAAGGACACTCAGTTGTTCAACTGACCTCACTCACTAACTAATTAACTAACTAGCGAACTAACTAATGTTTTCAGTTCTCAAATCTCAACTAAAGTCTGCTTAGATTACAGCTGGGAGGGGACATTCTATCACAAGGAGCAGGAGGAGGAGGAGGAAGAGAGGAAGGAGGGGAAGAGGAGGATCCATATGAGGAAGTTGATGTCAGGTTGGTGTAGATAATTTTGGTAAAAAGGGTTTATTGGTTTCATAATCTCCTATTTACTGGTTGATATTTTTTTTAGATTTGTTTAATCCTGCTTTTTATTTTTATAAATAACTAAAAGCAGTGAACCTATGTCATACTGTTCTCCTTCATCCTTCTATTTTCCCCACAGCAGCAACCCTGTGAGGTGAATTGGGCTGAGAGATAGTGACTGGCTCAGAATTTCCCAGCCTTTGTGTCTAAGATGGAACCGGAACTTACAGATTTCTAGCCTGATGCCTTAACCACTAGATCAATACCCATTCATATTTTAATAGGTATTAAAACAGAATAAAGCAAACACTGAGGCTCTCAGAAATCTGCAGAATGCAGCCCTGGGCCTTTCATACTAAACATGAAGAATTGAAAACTGTTTAAGTGCACTCAGTTTCTCAATGGATTTCAAATGGATATGACCTGGTGCTTTCTGAGCTTGGTTGTTTTCTTGCTGACATTTCATTACCCAAAGTAGGTAATGTAGCTAAACAGTACCTCAAACAAGGAAGTGCCAAACAAGATACTAACAGCTCAACGAAAGAACCTCTAAGACCACCCCCACTAACAATGACAGGGCAAGCCCCTAGAATATAAACTGAGAGCAAACCCTACTCCCTACCAGCATTGATGATGTTACCTAGTTTGGGTAACGAAATGTCTGCAAGAAAACAACCAAGGTCAGGGAGCACCTAAGACCCGTCATTTCAATCCTGACCTACAAATATTTTCCTCTATCAGATGTGAACAAGAGAGATTTACTTCAAATGTGCCTGCTGATATGTTTAGTCTGAAAGTAAGAAACAACTGTGATGATGTTCTATAGTACTGCTGCTTACCTGAAGAAGGAGTCCATGGCTGGGGCTGTCATGATCTTGCTTGCCTGAATGAGGTAGGCTGGCAAAGGGAGCTGTCCAGGGCAGAAAACAGCCATTGTGACCTCATGCTGGTGCTTGTTTGCAGGGGAGATGACAACAACTCTATGTCATAGTGCTAAGAATTGTTATATTCATTCATTCATTCATTCATTCATTCATTCATTCATTCATTCATTCATTCATTCATTCATTCATTCATATCCTGCCTTTATTATTTTTATAAATAACTCAAGGTGACAAACATATATAATCTTCCATCCTCCTCCTCTTTGGTCATTCTTCTCTAGACCAGGCTCCATTTTATTTTATTTTTTTCACTCCTATATCTTTTCAGATAACTCTTTATTTTAGGACGTGTCAAAATTTTCAACTTTCAATTTCCAAATATTAGGGGTGCTCAAAAGTTGTGAGATGCCTCTGGGATTGTAAATATACAGTATTTTGGTTACTTTAATATAATTTAGATATGCTTGGTAAGTAACTACATAAATATCATAACTTTTTAACATTTTGTTTCATAGACATGAGTCATAACAATTAACAAACGAATGAACATAAAAATAAAATAAAATGGTGCTATCTCTTATTTATGCAGCTATGAGATTATGAACTTTATTATACTATGAATTTTTTCTCCAATACATTTCCTTTTGCTTACATGCAAAAGCATTTAATGCTTAACTGTGTGGGTAACTTTATTATGCACACACAACTCCTATATCTTTTTATAACACAACTATAACACAACAATATAACACAACTCCTATATCTTTCCAGATATTCTTTAGCCTTAACCAACAATTTATAAATGAATGAACATGCAAATAAAATTAAATTGTGCTATTCCTATTTATGCAGCTATGAGATTGTGAACTTAATTGTACTATGAGGTCTTTTTTCAGTAAGTTTCCTTGCTTGACTTCTTACATGCAAAAGCATTTAATGTTTAATTGTGTGCATAACTTTATTGCAATCAGTGACTAGTCACATGCAATAAAAAGCATATAAACAAGACACTGAGCATAATTTTTTACTTGATCATAAATTCTAAAATGGAGATAATAGCTCTAGGCATAAAGCAGCTGTGAGTAATTTTGCAAGTGTTTTGGAGATGTTAACTTTCTTGCCTGATAAGCAAACAAAGTCATCCTTGGAATAGGTAGAATTTCTGATTGCAAGCAGAATTATGAGAGTAAGAAGCAAATTGCTATAGAAAACACATGGGCAAGAACAAATTCATTCTGTATATGGGGCATTATGATATATACCTTCCTTCCAATATCATGGAGGACAAGACTAAAGAGAGCTAAAGAGAGAGGCCTACCATATGTTGGACAGATAATACTGAATAAGTAATTTACTATTGTGAAGTGTTTCCAATTTATATCCTGCCAGTAGATGTACATATTTAATTTGTTTCACTGATTTGGATGGCCACCCATCTCACAATGGGTCACAATGCTTAAAAACAAACAAAGCATAATATAAAAATAAAAATCTAAATATCTTTTAGCAACTAACACCCCCCCCCCAATAATGAAACATATGTAAACAATACACTACAGCTGGATCTTTGGTTAAACTGAAAAGAAACTAAAGATAACCCTGATCTTCTTGGATAGCTATACTGAAGACCTACTGACAAATTGTGTGTTTAGTTCTTACTCACTTACAGTATGGCCAGCAGAGCCTGAGACAACAAGTTACCCCAATATGATCAGACTGGATTCTAGTTTTCAGGAAGAAGAAAAATGGTCAGTAACCTCATGGCTAGAGAATTCTAAAAGGTATAACTTAAGCTGAAAAGTAGAGACAGCATTATGGAGAACCTTGAGTCCAGTGTCCTAAAGGTGCTTTTCTAAAAATTAACTGGACTTTCTTTGTTTTTTTCTTGAAGATGTTTCACTTCTCATCCAAAAAGCTTCCTCAGTTCACTGAACTGAGGAAGCTTTTTGGATGAGAAGTGAAACGTCTTCAAGGAAAAACTGAGAAAGTCCAGTTGCTTTTTGGAAAAGCACCTTTGGGACAGCCATGACCTGGATGACTGAGAATCTCCATAGACACTTGAGTCCAATGGGATCATCATCCTAGATTCCTACATTTGGAATGCAGCTATGTACATGAAAGAATGCTATTAGGAATCTGGACTGGATGGTGCTTAAGTTATTAAGTGTACATATCTGAGAGCCATTTAACATCTGGGAGATGAATTGGCTTTAAAGAGTTGTATCCAACAGTTATGTACGTCTCTGCTTATGGAAGAAATCCAATATGGCCTTAACAATTTTGTGTTATTGTTTATCTGCCATCAAAGCTTACAGTGTACAAGATCCTTAGAAAAAGACATGAGTTTGGTTTCGGAGTAATTTACTAGAAGTTTCTCCTCTGCACAGTAAAATAGGGCTCAAAGACTTCTTCTAAAGCCAACATGAGTTAAAGAGAAAATAGTTCATCAAAAAGCAGAACTATCTATTGTTGAGCATAGTTGGCTGGAATTCTGCTTGAAGTGGTGACAATTAATTCACATATATATTAAGGAAACATACATTTCTTTTAGTTTACGTTATTCATGACCTGTATGAAAACATCATAGAACACGAACGGGTCACTTCTTGTCACAATATCATCTAACATCCTAACCATCTTTAGTGATAAGTGATTATTATTATTAGTTCTTCCCCATAAAAAGCTGAATTTAACAGTGATACATGCTTGAATTCAGTGACTATGATCATCAAGAATTTCTATCTTTCTCTTACGTAAATATACAGAAAGTACAAATACAGAAATGCAGCAATATTTTTCCTTGAAGATGTTTCACTTCTCATCCAAGAAGCTTCTTCCATTCTGACTGAATGGTGGAGAACTGAAGAAGCTTCTTGGATGAGAAGCAAAACGTCTTCGAGGAAAAACAAAGTCCAGTTGGCTTTTGAAAAAGCACCTTTGGGGCAAACATGACCTGGATTTCTGAGAATCTCCATAGACATCTACAACTACATGTTTTTCTTGGACTGCATGAACAATCAACTAATGTATATTTATGGACCAGGTCAGAAGCTCTAACACTGATTAGCACCAGCTCATGTGTCTCCTGTTAACTGCAATTCATTGGGTTGTAACCCACTTTTTTCCAAGCTGAGTGCAAATGAGTCAGGAATTATGCACTAGCCAGGATATAAATCACAGAGAAAAGGGAGTGATTTTAGAAAGGCATAGTAAGCATGTGCTAATGTCCTCAGAATAAATCCGTTTAGAAATGTCAGTAAATTCTGGAAAGAGGATCACTGCTATAGATCAGGAAGATCATAGGTTCATGGTTTATGAATGTTGGCATTGATTGTTGTAATTAATGCTGCTATGCTCAGCTTAGGAGATGCCATATATTATTCATGTCTGGGAAACCCCAGAGAACCTTCCATCTAATTCTAGCCAATAGGAATTGTTATCTCAAAGGTCAGTGGGAAATGGAGCATCACCCAATGTGAGAATTATGAGGTGGCCGCATCAGCAAGTTTGCCTTTGCACTTCACATATATTGATTGTTGTTCTGTTACGCTTTTAAAAAGTAAATGAATAATACAGCCAAGGAGCAACAAGAGAAGAAAAGTGGATGTGTTACATGCTCAACATCAGTCATTGTCCTTTGAGGCAGCTCAATAAGACTTTTGCTTCTTCAGAACAGAAAATGGACTAAGATAATCAGGGATAAGGACTAAAACAGATTTAAAAATTTCCATTTTTAAGGCAGCCTAAGTGAAAGACATAGAAAGCAATGTGTTACTTTCTTGGAAATACTTGATAGTTGAAATCAATTTTCTAATGCAATGGCATTTTCTAGTGTCTTAGGGCTAGATTGAGCCCGATGGGGTTTTCTATCAGGTAACTTGTTTCACATTGCAGACTTCTCGTCCTGGTTCCCATAGACCAGGTGTGTCAAACTCGATTTCATTGAGGGCCACATCAGGGTTGCATTTGACCTTGGGGTCTGGGGTGGGTGTGGCCATGGTGGGCGTGGCCAGCTCAACGTCACTCGTGTTGGGGGCGCCTGTGGTGGCCCAAGCGCTCTGCCAGCAAAAACGGGCTCCTGAGCTCCATTTTTAGCTGCAACAGCCTCCTGCAATACTTTGCCAGCGAAAACGGAGCTCGGGAGGGGCGGCCCTCCCGAGCTCCGTTTTCGCTGGCAGAGGCACAGCAGGCCGGTCCTATGCTGTTTCCAGGGCAGCCCCGTGGGCCAGATCTAAGCACCCCATGGGCCAGATCCGGCCCGCGGCCCTTGAGTTTTGACACCCTTGCCATAAACTATCAACTATCTGGACATTTAATCAAGTGAGCTTGAAAACAGAGGTTGAGCCGTTCAATCATTTCTTTATTAATTCCTCAGGGACAAGTGCTACTGCTTTTAAAAGTATCACTGCCTCAATATGATTGCTCTGTTATTATTTCTCCCTGGATCCAAGGGAGAGAAGATTGGGGAAGAAAATTGGGGTTGATGGAGACAGATCAAAGACTTGAGGAATAAAACAGTGAGGTGAATAAAAAGTGAGAGGATATGACAGAACTTGCCAACTATTTTTTTCCCCTTTAAATATCAACCTACTTGATCTCATATTTCCTTGCCTCTTATTATGCGTAGCACATTGTGAATATTTTGGGGAACAGCTACATCTGTTAGTGTAGTTGCTGTAGCTGGCTCTGTGTGTGTCGTACAACTGACTAAATGCAGCAAGAAGGGATAAATGAATAAATGGGCGGCACAAACTGGGAATGGGATTCAATACAAAAGCAGAACAGGAAACTATAAACATGTCTGAATAAAGTACAGATTGGGTAGCAATGGACTTAGCATGCAATATGCTAGTGATTTGCAGATACATAAGTCATCAGACTGTGTGGATGAGGAAAACAATGAGACCAACAAAAGCACTTCACAATCAAAATATATTCATACAACCTCCATTTTGTTCTTGTGGCGTGGCTTTTTCAACTTGGTCTCTTTGTTCACTGTTTTTCTTTACTTAGGATTAATGACCTGCTTGGGGCAAATATATTAGCAACATTGAGTGCAATGGTAAGTTACAATATCTATCATCATCCATCCATCCATCCATGTGACTGTCCATCTGTCCGTCCGTCCGTCCGTCCATCCATCCATCCATCCATCTTCATATCCATGCATATTTCCGCCACTGTGCCTTTTGTCTGGAAGTTGGCTATGGAACACAATATTTCCCCTTCCCCCCCAAAAAAACCCAGAGTGGCTATGCAAATGTCAGGGAGGGAGCTTCATATCTAAGTATAGAAACAATTGTAGATTGATAGACATAATTGAGCTTTGGTGGATAATTAGCATTATTGAAATGCAAAAACTGAATAATTCAAGTATATAAATGCAACTGAAGAAGCAATTCAATGTACCATGCATCTGAGAAAACCAATGGAGAGCATCTGGGTAAAAATAATTGGAGAGAAAAACTGCACTGCCAAAGGAAGAAAGAATGTGAATGATGCCATCATGAAACAAATTTCAGAAACAACAGTGAATAGTAATAGTAAAATGGCATCTCCTTTATATTCCTGAATTGCTTGTTAACCATGTCCTGTTTCAGAAGAGAGAAGATAGAAGGAGGGGGTCTGGCTATCTCTTCTCTGACTGATCCAGTAAAATAGGTCAATGAGATTATAGTAGAAAGAATCACACAATGTTGGAGGTCTCATAATCCTACAAAAAGAAAAGGTAAATATGATCAATCATATAACTGGAATTTCTGGGGAAAGGATTTCAACAAACTAACACTAAAGGAATTTTAGGCTTCATGCTGACGGAAAAAAGACATACTTAAATTTCAGGGAACTGTCTGAAATATTTGAAACTAGAATGAGTCCTGGGGCGGGGGAAAACAGCCCCTTTCTCCTGTTTCAGCCGAATGCACACAATTTGTGGAGGACCATATAGTGATAATTTTCAAATACCGGTTGCAGTCAGAAACGTTTCAGTTGCTATGTCTGTGCAACCATGCAGAAGGCCACCTGGCTACGTCTCCACAAATGGCAATCCTGTGTTAGTCCATGATTGAAGGTGAATTATTAATGGGAAAACGTGAGCTGTACTAAATGTGATTGCACCAAAAGATCCTTTGCGTAAGGAGCAACATTTAAATGCTCTTCCAACATCGGGTACTTTTAAATAAATACAAAATCAATTAACAACCTATCATAATGATTGTAAACAATTCAAGGATCTTTTGTCAAAGTTCTCCTGAGGAAGAGCCGTAAACTTCATTAGCCGACACAATAGCACTTCTTTCTTCTTTCCCATGAGAACTAGTTTGTCACCTTGTCAGGATGGAGAAACATTTGAAGTTGTCCAGAAGACTTGTGAAATCTGTCATCGCTTTTGGAAAGCAGAGAAGCAAATCATTGCCATTAACCGCTTGGAGGGAATTGTCATTTTTCAGTGCTGGAAAAGTGGAGGGCTGAGGAATTTGTTACCCCGGTTACTGAAAATGCCTGATTTTTTTCCCTCCCAATTATGTGGTGGATGCACTTTGATTTCATTGGTAGGCAAAGAAAAAGGTGAGATGTGGAGGCATGAATTTTACTAGTTTATGTCGTAACAGCTCACATAAGCATAGGCTACATTCAATCAATTTTCCTGACTTGTGTAGTTTATTTTGTCATTTATTTTTTCCTTAAGCTACTTATTACTTATTACTTATTATGAGCCGAGGTGGCGCAGTGGTTAGAGTGCAGCACTGCAGGCTACTTCAGCTGGCTGCTAGCTGCAGTTCGGTGGTTCAAATCTCACCGGCTCAAGGTTGACTCAGCCTTCCATCCTTCTGAGGTGGGTAAAATGAGGACCCAGATTGTTGAGGGCAATATGCTAACTCTGTAAACTGCTTAGAGAGGGCTGTAAAGCACTATGGAGCGGTATATAACTGCTATTACTGTTGTTTGATTACTATTTTAAACCAATTCCCTTGAACATGATCTCTGCTGGCTGGGGAAGATGGGTGGAAATCTTCCCTGTTTTCATGTGGCCTCTGTCTCTATATTAATCAGTTTTACAAATCACTAAAAATAAAAGAAAATACATAACAATAATAATCTTTTACCACCATTTCATATTTTTCTGTGCAATGCTTTTATATGTAGCTCTCTGCACAACTTCCCTCATAAATTAATTAAGTGCAACTTCCTTATACAGTATATATTTTATCTGACCGAACTGAGAGTCCTAATAATTTTTTTTTAAAAAAAATCTTCCTAACATTGTGCTGTTTATAAAATTTTGGTAGCTGAAACAGCAATGGTCAATGATACCTTCTCTTCATTGGTAGCTTTGATGCCATCGTAAAGTTTGGTAGATCCCAATATTTCATTTTGCAAAAGGTAAAGTGTTATATGTTGGTTCGGTATCCTCTCCTTTAAACTGAAATAATCTGAAATCTACAAGTCTAACCAGGGATAGAATTCCTAGGCTGTATTTGATGTAGACTTTTGGCTGCTCAGGAGAATGAAGAAACTGTTCCCATGACAGACAGTGATACAACATTTCAGCACCCTTTCTAAAATATTCTTGCCTCCACAAACAAAAAAATAGAGCTTTGACACATGCAAGCAGCAACAATGGGCTAACTTCAGCATAGCCCATAAACAATGTAACAATGACAATCACACTTGTTTGGCTACTGGCTTGTGGCTTTTTCCAGTACACACCTAAATTACATGTTTTCGCATTTGGTAGGCTACAGACAAATTTCAAGAAGCAAAGAACACTATTTTTGCAATTCCAAGACTTGAAAACATTACAGTAACAGCATGTCTTTTCCTGATGCACAGGGACACTCCAGACTTTTGCATTTGGTGCTCTGCCAGCAAAGTTCAAGACACTTGACTTGGCTTACTCTTCTGTGTTAAGAAGATATCTGCCATCAGATAACGGTGATTAATCTATAAACCTCTTGAAAGGACACCCTCAATTTGTCAAGAACCTTATCTTAGATGCCAGCCTAATCTTATCTGAGTTTTGATGGGATATCCTGCTACGTAGATTGTGGAAATGGTATAGTTACTCTATATCTTGATTTTAGAGAAATATGGAGAGCTGCGTTGTGTGTCATTTTGATTAATAAGCTAGTCTGGAAGGGTGCATAAGTACGAAATGGATTGCTCAGAAGGAAAACTAGTGCTCATCAATGGTCCTTTGTTGAAACCAGAATGTTACCAGATTCATTTTGAGATTCATTCTGAGATTTCCAACTGACCAAGATTTTTTGTTAATGGATGGGATGAAGAAGTCAACTTTGTAAATGAGATGCAATGCAGCATTGCTAATACCCTATGAAAGAGAAATCGAGAAATGGGTAAAATGAGGCAAATGCGAAGTTTTTCCTTAAGGAAACAAAAATCAGCTACACGGAACAGACAGCTTGGCAATACCAACGTGGAATAATAATTGATTACAAAATAAATATCAGTCAGTAGCATGATGATGACCAAAAGGGCAAAAAAGCAAATGCAATTTTAAGTTACATCAAGAGAAACATTTCTAAATCAAAGAAAGTAACTATTCTACTCTATTCCAGATTCTGAAGCCCTCACCTTGAATATTATCCTGTGTTATAGATACCAAACTTTAAGAAGGATTGACGTGGGATATGATCAAAGAAGAGCAATAAGAATGATTAGGGATGATATATTAAATCGTGTGAAGATTAAAGGGATTAGAAATGCTTAGCCTTGACAACAGAGTACTGAGGAATAATAGAATAACATTTTTAAGTACCAGAAAATGTGTCACACAAAAGGCTATAAGCTATCCTTGATTATTCAACAATGCAAGATACAAAATAATAGATTTAATGTATAAAAAGATTGATTCTGGTTGAAGGTTAAGTTCAACCAAGGGCAGCAAGGATGGATGTGATGTCTCCTGCATTATTGCCTAAGGTATTCCCTGGGTCTCCATGATATTTTTTAATTGTCCAGTTGCAGGATCTTCAATTAATCAAAACAATATGAAAAGAAGCCTTGATGGTGCAATGGTTAGAATGCAGTATTGCAGGCAAACTCTGCCCATTGCCAGGAGTTCGATCCTGACGGGACTCAAGGTTGACTCAGCCTTCCATCCTTCCGAGGTGGGTAAAATGAGGATCCAGATTGTTGGGGGCAATATGCTGACTCTGTAAATCGCTTAGAGAGGGCTGTAAAGCACTATGAAGTGGTATATAAGTCTAAGTGCTATTGCTAGTGCTACTACTATTGCTAAAATACAATGTCCTTCTTTGGAGGAAAAATCTGCTTGGCACATCATACTTATTCCCAATTTGAAGCATTCAAAACAATTGTTTTAAGGGTACCGCTTTTATCTATGAATATTTTGCACATCCCTATTATGCCCATGTAAACACAAATATATGTGTATTGATACTGTCCACTTCATAAGGATTTGAGGTGGTTTACCATTACCATCATCAATAAAAATAACAGATGGCAGACAGTTAATTAGCAAAGCAGGGCAATTACCATCAGGAATCTAATATTCAAAGGATAGCAGATGTGCCCACACACACACAGACACAAATACATAGAGCACAAGTGTCAAACTCGCTACGTCACGTTGCCGTCACATGACGTTTTGCAACATTTTCCCTATTCGTGGAGCAGGGGTGGGCGTGGCCCATGTGTGGCGCATCCAGCCCACGGGCTGCCAGTTTGACACCTGACATAGAGTAAATGGCCAAGAGAAATACAGAAAGAGTAAGTGAATGAGATTGGACAGAGATGATGGACCAATGTTTAATATATCAAAGCACATCTCAACACCAGTTCATTAGGTTTGTAAAGGACCCAACAGCATTCAAAATATCCTTTGGCCAATTCAGTTCTCTCACTCCAGTTGCCATTTTTTAAAGAACTGACAGGCTAAGCTTTAAACACACATACATGTACACACAAATGTGGACTTCATTACCACATCTAAATTGAAGGAAGTAGGGAAGGCTGCCTCACTCTGGACTCAGGATAAACTGAGGACAAACTCTGGTTATTTCCTTTTCATCTGAAGTGGAAGCCAACCATTGTTTCTTATGGCAGCCTGACAAGTTATCTAATATTAGAAGTTGCCAAGGTAGACTTGCTCAACTGGTTCTGAATGCTTGCAATGTCCCTCTACAATCAGAGGATCAAATCCTCTGTTCTGGAGGAGAGATCCAGAAAGGTTCATTTAGCCCCAATATGAGGCAAATAACATGCAAAAATAGGGATCCAATTATGATTAGGGAACTTGTGGGTAAATCATAATCCTTTTCAGACATATCATATAATTAGAAACAAGTACAGGCGACTGGAGGTGACAGTTCTAGCTTGATTCCTGGTGCCTCCAGGGCTGTCACCCTTCACAAGTTTGAAGGGTAGCCATCTGCAGCAGAGGTCTTGGGCCAGTCCTATGATTGGAACCTAGATCTTCCAAGGTTCTAAGTTGGGTGGTACAGTCCAATGAGTATGCCAGGCTCCCTTGCAAGTAGCCAAGCTGTCATTCGCAAGGAATGGCAAGAAGGTTGGTACTATAAGGGGTGAAGCTAGCACATACTCATATCACTTCTTGTAAACTGAATTCCATGAGCTATTCAAATTCTCAAACAAGACGGGCATTTTGTTTTCATTTATATAACAATAATAATAAAAAAATGAGCTAATGCGTAAACTCTTTCATGGACTAAAACTAAAGGGGTGGGGAAAATAAAGGTTTTATTTAAGCTTAATGATTCCCCCAACCCCCAAATTGAGGATGGGAGGTGAGGATAAGAATCCTGGCAATTTGGCATCCCCACTAGCTGATTAACATTACCAGCCAGCCCCATAGAAAGCTCAAATTCTAAAACAAATTAGTATTTGTTTAATTGTACCATAGTGTGAGTTCCAGTTAAGAGCACCCGAGGGAGAATACAGTGAAAATTCTAACTACAGGGGATTGTCACCTGATCTTTTCTTTTGGTTTTTCACTAGCCATATCAGATCCCCCTTCCTATATGTTGAACATTTTTGTCTTTGTATTCTGTTCCTTTTTACTTTTACTTGGAGCATGGTTGGAGTTTTAACTGCACTGCTTTCTTTTCATTTTAATCTCAACTGTTTGCTTGACGCATTACCTTGTTGTGATGTGACCTCTTGAATCCTTTCTTGATTAGCTGCTGTTGCTTGGAGCAGGAACTACTCTTAAATTCTTGGAACTGCTCTAGGCTACTTGGGATGATGTGAGTCACGTATGCTCTTTCCTGCCTCTCTCTGCCCCCTTCCTTCCAAATACCAGTTATGCCTGTCTTGGCTCTTTTTCTCTTCTTTCTCTATACTGCACCTGAGCTCAGGAAGCGCCATCTGGTCCCTCCTTTTCTCCTGATCTTCACACATTTCAAGTGGAAGCTTTATAGATCAAATGACTTGATGTACCATTTGTCACATCAATTTTCCATGCATTTATTCACAAGTCCATTCCAGCCCCCCTTTTTTGCCCATACAATTATAAAATGAGAAGAAACTCCTGCCTTTATCGGCTCTTCATTTTTTTTTTTGCTCCTCCCACCATTCTGTCTCATCAGCTGTGTTGAAGAAACACTGTGCAAGCCACCAAATTCTTACACTTGAGGTATTCCCATAGCCCACTTCTATTATCAGTTTTCTGCATCATACCATTGACATATCAAGTTTGTTGGTTTACCTATAGCAATAAAACATTTCCTGGTGACTCACATTACATCTTGACCATGTTTGAAGGGAAGGAATGGCTTTACCCATGTGTTCTTGTCCATCCTTAACTCAGGGAAAACACTGCCACCAGCAGATTCTTGATTCTGTCTGAGTGGAGAAAGACAGATATTGTATTTTCTGGTCAACTGTTGTTGCCTCCTTCAGTGAGAGACCAATTTGCTGTCATGCTGATGTTGCATGTTTCAGGAGTGATCATTGTGACCTCACCTACAGTTACCTATCAGAAGAGACTGGCCATTCAGACCATTCGGACATACTGCCTGACTGAAAGACAATACGGACCAATTGGTCTTTCTACTGATCCTGCCCATTGAAGGACAGAAAGATGACCCATGTGCTCTTCCACCCCTTCTTTCATAGTGGGCAAGATCTGAAGAAGTCTCTCTCTCTCTCTCTTTCTCTCTCTAGGAATTGGGTCCTTATAATACCTGGAAGAAACCAACCTGCCTTGCCACAACTGTCTACCTGAAAAGGGATGGAGAGTAGAGAAGAAAGATTGGCCTTTGCGCTAAAGTTGCTACCCTGCTTAATGAGAAAGGAATCCCTGCATCCTAAACCAGTAACAAGGTTTTTAACTTTCTTCCCCTAAAATGTAATTTGTCCATCTTGAGCAGGCTCTGATGTTCTCCAGTGGTTTTTGGATCCTGTCCCACTTTTGCTACCTTCCAATTGGAAAGCCTGCCTTATCACGTTCTAAACATTCTCTGGGTCACACCAAAATAAGAATCCAATGTATGACTTCATCCTGCATTAGTAGAATGGCTAAACAAGCTGTTCCAGTCCAACTTTTTGTCTGCTTTTCAAAACTGGCTTTACAGTCAAAGTGAATTCCTGTTTCTATAGTATTTAGCAGCTAATGCTGCAGAATATCCTGAGTGTAGTACTATCAAGGTGGCAAGTAACTGCAAGCACGATGAGCCTGCAAACTACTGGTATTTCTTACTGATAAACTGAAATGGTTCCTTAATCGAGATTGTTCATTTTGAGAAAGAATAAAATAAAAGTGGAAGGAATAAATGCCGGCACACAGTAGTGGGTTCTAAAACCCGTTGCTACCGGTTCACGTGCGCGGACCGGGAGCAACCCACCGCTGCCGGCACACCCTTTGTAAGCAGTTTTAGCATCCAGCTTTTTAAAAATTGGCTTCACCCAAACTCCCCATTTATGCGACAACCATAGCAAACCAACATAATAATTGCATTGAAGAAAGAAAAGGGAGAAAAGCAATTCAAGTAGGAAGCCTAATACTGAAACATAGGTAAGCCCATTTAAACAACTTAATCTTTCATCTCAATTTTGACATTGCTAATTGAACTGTTAAGAGAACTTTGGTAATCCTGTGGCAATCTATTCAACTCCAGCTGTTTTAATGCAACCCATCTAGAAGTTTTAAGCATTCTAAAGAACCTTGCAACTAATAGATATGAGTGGTTCATGATAGCATTTGGAATTCAGTGAATAGTTTATATTTCTTAATGTTAGTCACAAGAATATTTATCAATCTTATAATGAATTTTAATATCTTGAGAATACAGAATATAAACTTTGTGATCCAATAAAGGTAGGCTTGCATCTGATTGTTATTAATACATTTGTCCTACTATCACAGATTGAACATATGGTATCTTTATCGCAGAAGCGGGCAACTTGTGGGTTTCTGAATCTCTGCTGACATGAGGAAATGATAAAGCACATGAAAATTACAACATATAACCTAAGATAAGCTTGGCACAATTTTAATTTTAAAAATCAAAGGAAAGTCCCTTCAGCTTCTCTTTCCAAGCCTGAAAGCAGGCAGTTGTTAGTTCCTCCCACATGAAATTTAATTCTGTTCATTTGTGTAAGTTTGTGGTTGTGTTTTTTCCCCCCACAGTCTTTATGTCAGTCTTGACTCCTAGTGATTGCCTGGACAAATCCCTGTTGTTTTGTTTCAGAAGTGGTTTTACATTGTCTCCTTCCTAGGGCTGAAAGAGAGTGACTGGCCCAAGATCTCCCAGCTACAGTACTTTGGTGCCTAAGGCAGAACTAGAATTCACAGTCACTTGGGTTCAGCCCAGTGTCTGAAGCATTAAACCAATCTGACTCTTTTTGTGTACTATTTATGCATCAACATAATTCCACTGAGTGGGGTCTTCCTTCGAAACATCTCCAATGCAGCTCTCTGCCAGAAAGTTGCCCGTGCCAATATATAGGCTAGACAGTGGACAGCATTCAAACATATATTTCTACTGGCTTTCTGTCCTCTAATGGCAGATTTCATTGTCAGTCTGCCCAGGCACCACCATCCAATGGTTTCATCAATGAGCCAGAATGTCAAACACCTGTGATTTTTCTCTTCATATTGGTTTTTCCACAGGAGTAGGTATACTTAGCATGGTGGCTAATTTTAATCTTCACCATCTTGCTAAGGGAAGCTCCTCACTGTATATCATAGTAGGTACATCATGTACCTACAGTCCCAACCTTCTTAAACACTCGGCCATCTTGGTACTTGAACAGGCTACAGAAAGGAAGAATGAAAACTCCAACACCTGATATTAACAGATCAGGAGTTTAAATATTATTTTTTCTAATCACATTTTGTGGCGTATGAGGAGAACTAGGTATAGAGACCAAAGTTTGTCTTCTAGCTAGTATCTCAATTTAACTCTTTGCAGCTCCGTGGACTTTTGCCAATCAGTCGGTTGCTTCTCTAATGAATGGAAGGCAGTGGAAGGTTAATAGCTCTGCCATTTAGGAAAAAGAAATATTCAAGAAGCCAACTTGAGGTCTATTTATTCCTAAGGAAACAACAACAACAAAACCCCTCAAAATTACATTCCAAACATACATTACTTTTAATACAAAAATCAAACATGGGGTTAGAAATGTTGGGTAATAAATATCCTTACCCCAAATGTGTGACTGTTCTACAGGTTTAAAGCCAAGAGTAAGAAAAACATCTTACGTGGTTCAATATTTGAGCTTTGAAATACTTTGCAGAGACTGAAAAGCAGGAGCAGATGTTCACCTTAGCCAGGATCTAGCCTTGAAAGGCATCATTCCCTCTTGGTTTCTCTTGCTCATTCCAAAAAGCAAGATGTTTTGACTTTAACATTTGAGATTCTTATAATCTTGCCTGTTCTGTAATCCATAATTTAGACTTTGCCTCATAGGTATGCTCTTACTGTGAATGTAATAAAAACTTGGTGAGAAAGCCATATGGTGCCCTCAACTGCCTCCAGAACTAAGTGAGTTGTAAAAATGTTTCTTTTAAAACAAAGAAATGCTGGCATTTTCTTCCCATTTTACATATAAATTTAAGGGGAAAAAACCACATCGCTGGAAGAAAAGTGCAGTGTAAACATCTAGGCAGTGCACTCCTTAAAAGAAATTGTCTCTCAAGAAATTGTTGTTACCCAGGTTTATACATTTTAAAATATAACAGCTATGACGCACCAACACTAAACTTCCCCATGTTAACAAGGGGTTACAATAAACACAAAACCAGAAGCCTGTGGAAGGCGCTTGACCACATTGTTACAATCATAACAATGGTTTTGCTCTGTTTTGTAAAGTACTGATGGTTAGTAACAGCAAACTGTACACACCTCAACATAGGGGGGAGGGAGGGAGAGGGGGAGGGGGAAAGAGGGAGAGGGAGAGGGAGAGGGAGAGGGAGAGGGAGAGGGAGAGGGAGAGAGAGGGAGACTCTTCTAGGAGAGAGAGGAGAGAGAGAGAGAGAGAGAGAGAGAGAGAGAGAGAGAGAGAGGGGGGGGGGGGGGAGGGGGGAGGGGGGGAGGGAGGGAGAAGGAGAGAGAGGGGGAGGGAGAGAGAGAGAGAGAGAGAGAGAGAGAGAGAGAGAGAGAGAGATCTCCAGTCAAGCAAGAACTGAGATAGCTTGCAATGATATTTCTTTTATTTAATTCTACATTACCTTTTATTTATTGGTACTTAATTTCTCCATATGATTTCTGACCAAAATGATCTTTAAGGCATTTATAAATATCAGAATGAAACACCCATTCCAAACCGAGGGATTAAACACTTGTCTCCATTACACTAAAAGCAACATATATAGCAAACAAGGTACAAAAACAATACTTCACTCAATAATTTTAGAACTGGAAAACATAAATTTCTTGGCCTAAAGACAAAAAGGGGGGAATTCCAATTATATAAGAACTGGAGCGGCTACATACAACCCTATTAGGTGCCCATCAGTATCCTACTCTTGTTCTATCAGCCCTTCCTGATTTATTGATCTTGTAGTTGCTATTGATGTCTTGGAAAGCTCTAATCTTGTGAACCCTGGGAATTATCATCATGATCATCATCTTCCTGATGATTCCAGAACAACTGACAGCATGCTTTTTATACTAAGTGCATCCTGTGGATATTGAGCCCACTTTTTTGGGAAAACAGCCTCTCTTTAAAAGGCTCAGTGACCAGAGCCTTTAAAAACCTTTGCAGTGGGAACAGAGGCAATATTTGTATGTACTGTAAGGTCCCAAAATGTACTTGAGTCACCAGAATGCCAAAGAGGCTTGGAAAAAATATCAGCTTTTATTTGTACAAAGAAGAACTGGGTCGGCCATTCCACAACATACAGACAAAGAGCATGCAGTGAAAGGCCACACCTTGGGGAAGGCATGGCGTCCTTTTATACCTTCAGAGACATCAGCTTAGTACCCAGTTCTGGCCCCCTGGCCCATGCCTTCCTTGTAGCCCTGCATTGGCTGTGCAGCAAGGAACAGGGGGGCTGAGTGCTTAGCAACACAGGTATTTGCCTGATGTAACCCTGCCAGGCCATGACATACCCCGCACCAGGCACTGAGTTGTACACAAAAACAAGATAACAGGAGTTAGATCCCTGGTAGAAGCAAATGGCAGAGGCAATTCTAATTCTTACAGGAGCAAAGCAATTCTTACAGAAGTGAAATAGCAAGTTATTATTATGTCCCAGTAATTCTACCCATTCTACTATTATTATGTCCCTTCAGTACAAAGAGGCAGAACGAATGTGGAATGCTTTTCATGTCAAAGGCTTTGGGAAGCTCCATGTTGTGGACTTCGTTATAAAACTTAGGTATAGGTAAATGATTTTCTTCTTTTGTTTCTTGCTATTGTGCAAGTATCTTCCTAGACCTTGGTTGCTCCAGGACTACACGGTAAGATAGCAATCATTTATTTTATTTATTTTATTTGTTTGTCAAACATGTACAAGATAGCAGGTATAGGTATAAACATAAACATAATCAAGGTGAATACAGATAGATGAGGACGTGGCACTACTGTAAGAAGCACTCTAATTCTTGTATGATGCATTAAAATCCTCTAATGCTTCTGTTGGAACTATGGAAGTACTGTTTGAAAGAAAATTTATCACGTACCCTGAAGTAGGTTCTAAGGTTGTTTTTGTTTTCTCCAGAGCTAATTCAATTATATCAAAAAGACTGAGATCTTTGTCTCTTGTGTCCAGACAATATGTCAGATGAAAAGATGAAGCATGAATGAAACAAAAGTCATGAATGAAAAAGCTTTCTCCATTACTGCCATTGTAGGTGATTGAATCATGATAGGCAAAGGAGAATATTTATATACTTAAACAATAACCCAGCCCTTTTTATTACTTCTTGTTCTTCGTTCTTGAATATATGCTCTCAGTATTCAAGCTGATTGAATACGGTTTCTATTTTATTAAACAGTAGTTTCAAGTACTTAAGGAAATGCTTCCTAAAAACATAGCTAACTTAATGGAATTCTTTTGTGTACGTTACAGTGATAAATACTGAAGAGTGACGTGTAGAAAACAGATTAAGATATCTTTGCTACAGGATAAGTCTAATCAACAATTATGATGGCTAAATAGGCCCCGGGATAAATTCAAAAATATTTTTCAGGCGCACAATGCAGGTTTCTGGCTAGAAAACAGTGTGTCAAGGCTACGGTTTTTAAACGCTGCTTGTGGCTTTATATAATTTTCCGATAACCCACTGTAAGAAAGAAAAGGCCAAACCAGATCAAACTTTGCGCCTAATTCAACAAGACTTATTCCTCGAACTATTACTCCAGCTGTGACAATTAGATATAGACATCTCTGAAATCAATCTTTAATGTTGTTGTATACTTAGAGCTAAATTATAGTCTGAAGTGTTGAAATGTCCCTTGCTTTATGTGCTTAACTTTAAATGGGAGCCAATGCTTAAGGAATGTTCTTCAGTGGAATTTTGCATGTCTCTAAATATGACATCATACAGTAAAATTTCAGCTTTTTTCTCAGGATACAGTTAGTGCTTGGAGTAAAAGTGAATCCAGGAGTGAGCTTCTGATTGCCTACTTTATATCTTGTTGGATTTTAACCTTGTCCCTAGACAACCTCATTGATTTTTCTGTATACCGCATACAACTTTTCTGCTCAGAATATCTTGAAGAATATGATTTATTTATTAAATTTATAAGGTGCCCGTCTCACTATCTAACAACAGTTAATTGGCACAGGATTTGATTGTAGAAGATGTTAGAGCCTTAGTTTATCTTGGACTTGGACTTCTATTAGAACAGATACCATGACTGATAATAAATAACTCTGATCCATAATTTCAGGAGGCAACCATACCCATCTTCACTTATTAAAAATTAAGGGCAGGCAACCTGAGCATATGGGTTACAAGCACTTCCCTAGTGTCTTTTTGTGCCTCATAGAAACATTCCCCTCCATGAGTGAAGCTAAATCTGGGGGAAAAACTGATAAATTTAAAGAGCAAAATAACCATAGCTCGCCAAATACCCCACTGCCCCTGGAAAGCCTCAAACAATAAACTAAGGTTCTTGGCTACATGAAAATAGCCAAATAGCTTATTGGCGAAGTTTTCTCTAAATTCATGAGGAACAATGGCTAGGTTTGTTGGCAACTTCAACACTGCTCCCAACATGAAATAAACACAAAACTGTCCCCCAGCTGTGCAGTAAAAGGAAACATTTTCTTACACCTAGGTGTTTAGGATCTGGATAATTATGACAATAAGTACAGATAATGTTAAGAAATTTTATTTGGCTCTGTGATGAAAGCACATAAATTACAAGTGGAAGAAACATCATGCCACAAAATTGCATAGGGTTCTTACAAAAAATGTGAATTATGCATCTAAAGGCTGAAAAATTAAATTATATACATGTTAAATGATTTTTTTTCCTAAGTGAAAGCAAAACCACTATTTCCAATCAGCCAATCACATACATTATTTATACCAATGTTCAATAATGTTAGTTTCAAATGAAAGCAAGCCCTATCTAAAAGAAATCTCTTACAACCATGTTGACAGTTAAAATGTCCAAATTCTCTGTGTGAAGGTCTGTCCTAAGCTGCTAAAACAATTCTCAGTAGTGTATCTGAAGTATACAGTGGAGCCCAATGTAATTCAATGCAGCTCTATTTTCTATAGCAAAATGTCCACAGTAGATTATTTTGACATGTTCAGCACATAACAAGGCAAATACATAGAAGGCACAAGACTCTCACATCATAGACTCCTTTTTCATTATCTTACTTTATTTCAAGTAATATTCATGATAAATGATGTATTACTGCAAGTTTTAACAATGCAAGATATACAATATTACACACTAAAACTACAACTGCAAAAAGGGGCACTGTACAGATATTAAAAAAGTAAGTACAGTCAATGATCAGTTACAAATGTACTGAAAACCAACTACTTTGTCAACCATTAACTTGGTAACTTTACATCATAAATTAAAAAGCTTATCAGAGTTTCTCCTACTTGTTTGAAACTGCAATATACAAGCATGGCAAAGAAATACCTATAGAACTGTTATCAATACTGGATTATTGTAGCCTGTCTAACTTGAAACAAATTTATTTAACTTTTATCTTAGAAAATGCAGCATTAAACTTTGACCCTTCCAGGTTTTTATATTTAATGATTAATAATATTGATCTTCAAAGTGCAAAAGTAGAATAAATGATAGGAGTCATCTTCTTAAAATCAAAATGAAACTTTTCATTTCCATTATATCCTCTAAATTACTCCATAAAATGTAAGCAGTTTATCTTTTATATACTCTTAACAATGTGCAACATTTCTTCATGCATGATGTAAATAATGAAAAAAAAATACTGTTTAGCCAAAATTTTAGTTTCCCTATGTACACTTAGCATTTAATTCAATTTCTATTTTGTTTGATCTCTATTTATTGCTTGCATTTAAATAAAATAAGTTATTTTTACTGAGCTCCTGAGGGAAAACAAACTACATATACGCTGTTATGTATTCCAACTCCTTACCACTATCAGAACAAACTATAGTGTTTCGGTAATATCCACATGGTAGAGCAGAAAGGAATGCTGGGGGTGGTACTGTAACCTTTGTAAGGTTAACTATATAAAAGGGTAGAATTAATCAGATTTCTCTGATTCTTTTTCACAAATATTTTAGATTTTTGAAACATCTACATTTCTATACACTTGGGAAATGGCATTTCCATGTGTGTTCCATAGATTAAAAAAAGAAGAAAGATTTAATAGCACAAACCAGTTTAATAATTAGGTCAATGATGCAACCCAAAAATAATTGAAAGCAACATTCTTGAATCTATCTTACATTTGAAAGTAGTACAGAAGTCTGAATGAAAGATTCTGATTGTGCAACAATTATTTCATAACAGTATCAGTTATCTGTGATGACTGTATGAGTCTCTTTCCTAAAGCTTTTAATTTCACTTCAAGGGAAAGTTCGGCAAGAACTTGTTTGCATGTTTGATTTACAGAGACAGAATGTGCATAAACATATGTGAATTCATATCACATCTGAAGCATGTATAATCACATTATTATGTCTTGAAGAGATTTTGGCTTGGGAATATATTCTACAGTAGTAGTTACCACAGTTGCAGAGAACTAACAGTGATAATTCTCTGTTGAGACATAACCAGCACAGCCAACTATCACTGCACAGAAAGCTAAAGAAAAAAAAAGTTTCTTTTCTCAAAGTGCCATTGTTAAGATGACGAAAGCTTTCAAGGTGTAGTTGCCAAGGAAGAAACAAACAATTACGGATATTGTGATAACCGGGGGTGGAATATTGTGTCACTCCTGTTTCATAAAGAGGTGTAAACACATTTACCTGCACAAAACATACTGGTCCCCAAAGAATGCTCCAGCCTGCTCGTGGTTTAAAAATGACTGGTGTAAATAAATATGGCTAGAGGAACACTGACCTCTTGGTTTATGCCATTAAACTAAAAAGAAAAACAAGGCCTACAAATAGGATGTAATTTCCACACCCAACCCATTTGTTTTAGAAATTAGTACAACCCCAATGGAAGTCTTCCATATCTGAAGCTGCCCAATGGTCATTCAAAAAGAGGAACATTCCTGGGGAACAACATGGTAACTTGCTCTGTCAGAGAAATTTAAGATCGGGGTCTTTGTGGGAGCTGTTAGAGAGGTGTATCAAACACTTTTCCTGGATTATCTTCTAGCTCTTCATTTTGCAGTGGCTTGTGGTTCAATTTCCCACCATCGGATGCCAGGGAAGAGGTTGTAGAGCTGTGATCTCCATCCTCACTGATTTTGCCTTTCATCGCTTCTTGAACAAATTCCAAGATTTCCAGTGGCAGTCTTTTGAATTTGTCTTGATATTCTTGATCAAGTTCAGCCTGTAACTGGAAATGACATCAATATTGTCATAAATTAAATCGCAATGATTTACCCACTGCTTTTTTTAAACAATAGGAAAAAACACACACCCTTGACTGACATTTCAAAATGGTGAAAGGGGAGGGACTGCATTTTGGTTATTTTTCCAGATGTGAATTTGGCATGAGGATGGGGAGGAAATCTACCATTGGCTGACTTCCATTTCTTTAGAGCATGCAGGAAGATTGTTCATGCACCAGTAAGTCATAAAGCAACAATATTAACTATTACAACCTGCTTTCCAAAAACTCCATCATTCTGGATGCCTTGGTATCAAACATCTGCATCCAATGCTTTCCAAGTATGTTGGACCTACTCCTACAAAATACCATGTTGCCAGGGAGATTCTGGGAGCTGAAGTCCATCTTGAGGGTATCAGATATGTGTAGGATATCCTATGTGTAGATAGACTTAATTTCGAGGCTCAATGTGATATGTCACATGACCAGCAGAAATTTTGCTGTCTCTGCCATCACTATGAAACTTGATGGGAGTAACATGCACTGTAGCATCTTTGTGTTAATTACTATTGCTATTTAGTCTTGTTTTGGAAGACTTTGATATTGAGGAATATATGCTAAATCAAAAGTAAAGTCAACTTTTATACAAAATGTAAAAAGCTCCACTGATATAACCGACAGAACTGCATTTGCTGATTTACAGATATATTAAATGTATTACAGTGCTTGAAAGAGCACTGTAATCTATGAGTAATCTGACACCAGTTGATAAATACCTGTTTATTTATTTGTTTATTTGACAATTACATTCTTATGCAATAGTAATTAGTACTGAGCATGAATTAATCCAATAATAGGTACTATTAGACACTTAACTGCTTATGAAAGAGTGCTGAAACATAACAAATCTAGAGTCCGAAACAATATTTCTAAATGTTGAATTACGAGTAAAAAATCTCCATAGGAATTCAATTGGTAAGGCTAAGCCATGATGTTCAGAAATGGGCAAACTGCTGCACCATATTTGGAAATGAACGATTACTTTAATTTGGTGACGCCTCACCAGAGAAACACCAATTATTATGAAGACAGAATTGTAATTGTGTTGGCATTCACTCTTTTAATCTATTAGCTGGCCCTAATATTCAATTGCAGCAGGTTCAATTACAATGGTATTTTCTGAATTCTTCCCACGAGAACAGAAATATGTACGGCATTTTAAAAAGGCAAAGATAAACATTTGTTCTTTTCAATTTAGGAATAACAATTCTCTGCTAAAGATTGACCTCTGGTTATGTCCTTCCACCAATAAAAATAGACCCATTACAGATGAGACTCTCCTCCACCCAACATGAATCCCCTACTTTATAAAAACTGAGAGACCCTCCAAATAAAGAGCAAATTCTGAGGTGCTTGGAGGGGCAACAGGGGGAGAGGGAAATGCATGATTGTAAGATTGCAAGTTCATATCATTTACCTGGAATAAGTCCCACAAAATTAAACAGGACTTCCCAGTAAAAATGCATATATTATCAAGGTGTAAAAATACTTGTAATGAATATTTGCATTTCTAATATCCAATGATCTGTTACTTTAGAACAGGGGTGTCAAAGTCGCGACAACATGTTGTTGTCACGTGACATATCGCAACTTTTTCCCCCTTCGCTAAATCGGGGGGAGGCATGGCCAGTGCGTGATGCATCTGGCCCGTGGGCCGCGAGTTTGACACCCCTGCTTTAGAATATATTTACACAGAGGAACCCAAGACTGTAAATATGGAAAGTTATTAATCATTAAAAGAAGACAAGATTATTTTTATTATTTTTATAATAATATCAGAACTAAATAGCTTAAATATTTTAAAGATGCTGTCTGAGGAATTCCAGGGTTGAAGTCCATACATCTTAAAGTCGCCAAGGTTGAGAAATACTGATCTAAATGGTATCCAAGATTACAAGCCTTTTATAAAGCATGTATTAAAATATATAAAATAACAATGGCATCTTTGACTGTAATAGAGTCATAGTATGTATTAATAACTGCATGTTAGGAGGGCCTGAATAAAATCTCTCAAGCAATTTTCTCCCTCTCCTGGAGTTACCAGGGAATGAAGGTGGTCAAATCTTCTCATACTACCTTTTGCACTGAGTCATGTGTGTTTCCTTGAAATATTTTAAGTAATTTAACATTAGTACAAAAGTACAATTAGAAATGAAGAAAAAAAAATGGGGAAGAGAGGAAGACTTTAGAGGTACTGTAGTTTGGGAAACAACAAGCATATTAAACTGTTCCACTGATGTTATATTGATATTGTACTCCAAGGAGATAGTCTAGCGGCCCATGAGTTTACTGAAAAGTCACCATGAAAAACAGAATGTCTAATCCCATCGCTCAGTCCTAACCACGACCTCCAATTACTGCACTGAGAAACGGAAAGCAGTTCAGTGAATCTGCTACCAGGCTGCCTCCAGCTTTTATATATATATATATATATATAATGTTGGATCCCAAGAGCTGTGAGGCATGCAGAAAGCCACCTCATTTTCATTAGTACTAATTGAAGAAGATATCAGTGAAAGTCATTTAATGCAGCTATTCGAGGAATATATCAGTCTCCGGGCTTTTATCCAATATAGTGGTATTCTTGAGGAACCAAGCACAGTTTCCTATTCAAATGTGTTTCTTTAATAGGGGGTGGCTGGTAGGGTAAATTATCACAGCTCACTGCTCTTATAAATACTACTCACAGGTTTCAGGTACCTTGGAGGACAAAACTGTTTACCTTCCAGTGAAATAAATCTGGGAGCATATTAGCCTTGCTAGATAGAGGAGGGCAAACAGGAATGGTAAAGTAGCTGAAAGAGGAGAATCTTTATACTAACTCAGGCTACATCATTGCTTCTTGTGCCCAATGACAGGAAAGTGCAACAAGGCAGGATTATATCTTCCAACAATGAAAGATGTCAGTACTACAGAAAATAGTTCAAAAGGTAATTTTCCTCCTTCAAAGATTAATTACAGATAGTCCTCGACTTATGCCCACAATTGAGACCAAAACTTGCTAAGCAAGACAGTTGTTAAGTGAGTTTTGCTCCATTTTACAATCTTTCTTGCCACAGTTATTAAGTAATCTGGCTTCCCCATTAACTGTACTTGTCAGAAGGCCACAAAAGGTGATCACATGACCCAGGGACATTGCAACTAATGTCATAAATAGGAGTCAATTGTTAAACATCTGAATTATGATCATGTGACCATGAAGATGCTGCAACAATTGTAAGCATGAAAAATGATCATAAGTAACTTTTCTCAGTAGTAACTTCATTGTAATTTCGAACAATTACTCTTGTAAGTCGAGAACTACCAGTAATCTTTTTGAATATAGGTCATTCAAAGACTCTTGCAACATTTGGATGGCAATAAAAATATTTAGATATAAATATTTAGATATATTTAGATATAAATTTCAATGGTAAATAGTAAAGAACTTCCAGTATGATTTTGCACATTGATGTAGAAATATCAGGTGGAAAATTTTGATTTTTTTTTCTTTGTCTTCATAATTGTAAAACCTCTGATCAAATATTTGAAAGAACTATATTGTATTATTTAAAATAAAAAGACAGTTCCTATTTCAAGCCAAACAGTGAGGTGGTCATTTTGTAAATACTGATAATCAGCAGAGTGATCTTATAAGGGAAATGGGTGGCATAAAAATCTAATAAATAAACTAACAAACAAATAAATGATATGCGCAGTAGAGTTTAAGATACTGTAATATTTTCTCAATTGTTCAATATTTGCACAAGCAGCAATTAAAATGGTTTGCTGTACAAGATAAAACATGAATAAGAAAACAAAGTTGAAAAGCAGCTGGAGGAAGTATACTCACCCACCCCCGCCTCTGTGTAATGCTTTTGTGGTGTTCTACACAATGGTTTACAACATTTACTTTATTGGGCAATCCCATCATAATAATGAAGTAGTATCAGGGTTGCCATGAGTTTTTATTTTAAATAAAAAAGCAACTGATGCATCATTGACAGAGACATGAGTGAGGGAAGCAGCAATGCATATATGCAAGAGAGAGAGGTTTTCTAAGAGAATAGCAGAGCACAGGGCTTCAACTCAATAGCAGAGAACCACTGACTCAAGAGTATTTCTCAATAAACATGCAAAGTTGCAATATATGGGCACTAGTTTGTTAGAGATGATTCTAGTTTTTTCCTAGTATTATAAAGATGGAATGATTATTCACAAAGTACTCACTTAAGTATCAAAATCATACACAGCCCTTCTCACGGTAGATCTTAACTTTGATATTTAAAAAGAGGACTTACGATTCTATTGTCTTGTTGTGACATAAGACAATAATTTGACTGCTGACAAAGTTTTCACAGTGATAGCCAATTTAACAGGTAAACCAGAAACACATTATGCAATTATCATGACCTGTGTAAGACATTCCATAAACACACTAGTTGTATGCGCAAAAAAGGAAGGACACCTCGATTCCTACCATGGAAGAATGGTTGCAGAAGTTGATGGAGTTGGCTGAAATGGCAAAACTTTGATTAAAGAAAAGTACACAAGTACTTTTGTTTCCACATGGAAACCGCTTCTGAACTTCGTGCTTGAGGTGGAAAAGAATGTAACTCTGACTTCGGGTTTTACAGATTAGACTGATAGATCTTTATAGAAATGACTTGTTCATACTATTATGGAAAAGCAAAAAGCTGTGATTTGATGTTAATGCCTTATTTTACTGTAACAGAGAGAGTCGGAAGTCAATGCTTCTTCCCCCCCCCCATCTTTCCTCACTTCACTTCCCCCTTTCCCTTCCCCACTCACTGCTCTTCTATTTACTTTTGTATTTTGTATTTTATAATACCCTATAATTTAATAAAAAAATGTTTAAAAAAACACACTAGTTGTGAGAACAAAACTACAGTTAAATATCATGAAGAGCTAAGCTACTACAAATATGAATCATAAGGAAAGCTGTTGGGTTATTTGATATTAAAATACAGAATACATGTTCACAATGTATCATATGAGCTAACCTCCACCCTCCACCTGAAACTCACAATCTACCAAGGCTTGTGTGTTTATCCTGTTTAACTGTTAGATTACGTAACAAGAACTGTCAGTTATTTAAGTAGCTGTAAAGTCAACCTTTGAAATAAATTTTAAACAGATCTTATGCAGTAAACGACAGGTGAAAATCTCAGGAAGTAACTGCAGACTGTTTAATTCATTCATTCATTCATTCATTCATTCATTCATTCATTCATTCATTCATTCATTCATTCATTCATTCATTCATTCAATCTGGCACCTTCACCATCTTTCTTTGATGTATCCAACATAACAATTTCCACTCTATCCTAAAGTCTGGAAGATTCAACACCTGCACAAGAACTTCCACAACTATTACATTCAGTGGAATGTGATAAAGTAAAAATAAATGATACAATTGTTTGTTATCATTACTCATACATAAACTCCTTTGCCTAGGAAGCTGCTTTATAGCACCAACACTCCTGTGTGTCTGCCTTGATTCATACATTGCCAATTAATTATCCTCTGTTTCTTTTACAAGGTGTTAAATAAAATCACCCCCCTTGCTTAAATTAATTTTCACTCCATGCAAATTTAAGTACATATTATTTCTACAGTATGGCAATTAATAGAGAGCTTAAAGGGGATTATTTCAAAGTAGACACTATCAAGAAAATTTTAAATCAGTGATTGAAAATATTGAAGAATAATGTTCACTTAATTATAGGTCTCTCTTAATTATTTTTGGGCGGGTAGAACTGGGGATAGCATATGAAGAATTTTATAGTTGCACAGTTCTTGTTGGTAATTTTAATCTATTGAAAATGAATATTTATCAAACAGATTTCATTCAGTTAAATCATAAACTCATAAATAATACTGTAGGGTCCTAAGAAAGACATTAACAATCACACATTACTTCAATATCATTGACAAAAATATTTTAATTACACCAAACTGGATAAACACTGTGTTTGAATTAGTATCAGTCTTATGATGTTACATTCAATGAGATTTATTCCCAAATAAATATTCAATCAATTTTCAAGCTGGATGGAAGACTTTGGGAGTTGTAGTCTAGTATTTCTAGAGGGTGCCACAATAGGAAGGCCAGGGTAAAGAACTACAGTTTATTGTTTTGCAACTTAAAGAATGATGATTTTACAGTGTGTTTGTCAGCTATCTCTGGCAAAAAGTCATTATTTACCACTGACATAATCTGTGTATAATTTAGGAGAACTATAAGTTTGCCTTTTGAATTTTCCAACTATATCAAATAAGCAAGATTTAATTTGCCTCTAGAGTTCCTTAACTACTGATAAGTTAATAAATTAGACTATCCAAGAAAGTAAAGAACATGCCTTAGAGATCCAATCACAGGAAACTACAGGAACGTTTTATATTTTCTAAAGCAATTAAAGCAATACTTCAATACTGTGAAGTACAAAATACTGGCCTAAGGAATATATGATGCTATCTTAAAAGTTAACCAACCTGGGCAAAATTGCAAAAGTGATTTTAATGCTAAAAGCCATGTGAGGGAAAGCCAAACTTTTTTGATAATCATTATTTGTAATTTTTCTTTCTTTTTTGTGTAACTGCAATATATTGGCAGCTGGGGGTGTTTTAATATATGTTGAAAAGTATTGGTGTTATAAAAATATAATAAACAATGGAATGGAATTCTGTTCTAGAAGGCATGCAACATAACTGTCTTCGGGCATAATTTTTTTTTCCAGATGAATGTGGAGGAACATGTAAGGATGAATAGACTAGCTCCACTCTCTCAATTCAACTTCATTAATTAGATGAATACATTCCTGCTAGTAAAATAGGGCAAGGAAAGCCTTTAGGGAGCTGGCCAGCTCTACCTCTTTCATAGGCAAACCTCTTACAGAACATCTGAGCAGGATTATGCGATAACTGTAAAAGAGACGTACAGATTGATGTAATGTTATGTAGGTGTATGTATATATACCTAAGGAACCTGAGCTTACTTGAGGGATCGTCTCGCTCCTATCCTATCAACCCATCTCACCCAATCAGGCAGAAAAGGTAAGATATGGACCCGTCGATTAAAGAATTCTCTGTCATTGCCCCTGCTCCACCTCTTCCCCTAGAGGTCTCCTGGTCTTTCAGAAGAGAGTGAAGACCTGGCTCTGCCAATTTGTGTGGGACTCAGAGGGGGCCATGCAACCCCGGGGTGGTTAGTGCTTCGAAGGTGTTCCCGTTGCCTTTTCATTTTTAACTTATTTTATCCATGTTTTTATTTGACTCCCATTTTACTCACTTGGTATGTACTGTGGTTTTTATATCTAAATTTGAGAAATAAATAAATAAATGTGAGCCAAGGTTGCCAATTAAGATTAAACTAAGGAAAACTGGATTACTTTATATCTTTCATATCCCCCTATTTTGAGCCGTGAGCATTTTGCTGTAGCATCAATATGCTACAGGGATCTTCCTTAGCATCCATCCATCTTTTTGGTTTTTAATTGGCTGCATCCAATTACACATCCACAGCCCTATCCTGAGAGACCCTAAGCCCATTTCTGTGGTTAATGCTAAAATGCATCATAGTAGATTTAATTCTAGCTGCCCTTATTCCAGCAATGGAGAAAAAAGAAAAGAAAACAATAATCTCAAAAGATGTTCAAGAATGGAACCTGTTAATATGCAGAACATTATGGCATCAAATGTATTAGCAGGCCAAAACCAACATTGTAAAGCTAATACATACACTGGATGGTGTTGCCTTTGTGGGGGGAAGGAAGCATAATACTGATGGATCAAAATAATTTATTTTATCTTTCATGCATGTTTTTTTAAATAAAAACACATATGGAGAAGGCGTCTGTTGGCAAAGTTAGCTAATCTTCCATATTCCACACCATATGCTTTCCATCTTGAATTTTTACAGTTCTCATATAAGCATGTTAAAATACAATCTGCCAAGCAAAAACACTTATGTCTCATAAACTATATCGTACAATTAGATCTAAAATATGACTACATGCAAGACAGAATTCCAGCTCTCCAGAGCATATCCTGTCAAACATGACAATATGTGCTTGCAATACATTATGTCACAACTCCCAGTACTGAATTTACTATGGCTGCTGTTTAGATGTCTTTGACAATGCTCTGAAAAATGTAATGGCCCAACAACAGGAAACTACACACTGCCACATACACCTAGCTCTTGCTTTTAACCTCCTTTCGCTCATCTATGTGCCGTTCTTTGAGTTTAATTAATAACCTTCCCTGAATGCATTTATATAAAGGATAACTCTATCAAGCTGACCATTATACACAATTTTGCCATCAGATGGAACAAAACAATCAACAGAGTTTTAACTCCATATGGTTTGCAAGAAGAGCCGAGGTGGCGCAGTGGTTAGAGTGCAGTACTGCAGGCTACTTCAGCTGACTGTTTAGCAGTTCAGCGGTTCAAATCTCACCGGCTCAAGGTTGACTCAGCCTTCCATCCTTCTGAGGTGGGTAAAATGAGGACCCAGATTGTTGGGGGCAATATGCTGACTCTGTGAACCGCTTAGAGAGTGCTGTAAAGCACTGTAAAGCGGTATATAAGTCTAAGTGCTATTGCTATTGCTAATTAAATGCTCAAGTTATTTAGTCATTCCTGAAATGCAAATCATAATCATCTCCAATATTAATGTTATAATGCATTTTTATGGTTCAAGTGATTCAATTAGTGTTTTTTTAAATTATACTATTCCAGTCAAATCAATTTTATTGCATAGGCCTGATGACTAGAAATAATAGATTACATCACTGTTTTTTAAAAAGCAGTAACAAAATGGCTGAAATAGCTGAAATTGCCAAAAAAGCTTAGTTTAAAAAGTGACAAATTATGCTTCCTAAAGGCTACCCAAATTGAAACAAGTCTGCCTATAATTTATTGATAATGTTTGTTTTTCCCTTATATGATTGGTTAAAATTTGGTTCATTCCTTCAATTAAGTACAGTCCCATACTTTATGTTCATATAAGATTTTTGTAAAAATCTTATTGAAAATACTACATAGAATGATGGGATATTGATGATGATAAATAATCTAATATATTATGGCTTTCATATATGTGTGTGTGTGTGTGTGTGTGTGTGTGTGTGTGTGTGTGTGTACTTTAAAAATGCACTTTTTTCTCTTGGGAATTATATAAAGGATATGAAAGAACTCAGCAAATCAAATTAGTTTCCTCATTTGCTCCTCAAGCAACATGTAGAAAATCCTCCTGATTACTGCGGGTGCGATTTGCATAGCTGTAAACATTTATAGAATACTAATTTTCTGTATTCAACTATTAGAATTTCAAAATTCTTGTTCATGAAACAAGACAAAAGCAAAGATATCAAAATAACAAGGCTCTCTAATTACAACTTCATCTTTGATATCCTTAAAATTGGACTCTTGGAAGCGATATTCATCTATTTTGGATATGTCAAACTATGTGCAGTCCCACATTGAGTGAATGATGATTAACCAGACATGCTGTAATTTATATTTCCTCCTCCAAGAATTTATGTGGGAAGATGCTGATTAGCTTGCAGTGACATATGTACAGACTGTAGATGGCATTTTGCTCTGCACTTCAAAATTCTTCCAAATAAGTTGAATTATCCTAAATGCTCTTACAAACAGGGTTAGAGGAATTCCTAAAGTTGATTTAGACTTCACAAATGGCTGCAGAGCTGGAACCACTGTAATTAATAAGACTGGTGTTTTTCATTAATAATACTGATTTCAGTGACCCATAGTGGGTATATCTGAGTCAGCTCCCTAAAGGCTGATTTAGGCTCATACCCAAATGAAGATTCCATATTCAGTGTAATTCTGAATATGGGCTGCTGAAGGCTGCTCTCCCTTCATGTCCTTCCCCTGAAATCTGTGTGAGCATGTTGCCAACAGATCCTGGATCAGAGGGACCCTTAAACCTAAAGATTATCAAAAATCTGTTTGAAAAATATAGACGTTTCAATGCATTCTAATCAATGTAAAACTTGTTGGGACGACTTTCTCCTAACACAAGCATTTGAAAACTGAACTTGCTTCATTCTTCTAACCGGTAGTTTCAAACTTTTTCAGGCCATAAAAGTCTTAGTATAAAACTTCTTGGAATTCCTGATCAAAAAGGAAAGCTATAGTTGACAATAAAACATATGCTAAAAGGTATGTTAATCTCTGCCCATCCATAATAAAAGGACCAATTAGGAACCACTGGCAGATGGAAATCCTTGCTCTGCCCACTCAAAGCTTTTCATCTGGCCTTGTTTGGGAGAAGGGGAGAGAGGCAGTGTTGGGGCACGATGCAAAACATGGCAGCTGTGGCTCCCCCCTCCCTTCCCATAGAGAATACTATGTGGCCAAGGCATTTTCCTAAGTAAAGATGATGGTCATCATGTTCACCTTTCTGGCTGTACCTTACAAAAATTCTCATAGACACAGGTTTTAGCATTTGTTTCTCATGGAACCCCATCAAATCCATATAGAGCTTTAGAGCTCCATGGAACAACAGTGGGGGAAAAACCGTGCTTTAGCCTAATCTTTTTGCTTTATTCTCTGCCTCCTCCTGATTCCTGATTTACTTAAAGTAAAGGACACACAAGGGAGATGTAGCTACATGTCATGGTTTGTGGGAACGATGCTGCCTATAGGGAACAATCAGATGGAGGGTAGAGAGGGAGCCTGCAGCTGCATAATAGCAGAGAAAGAAACTCAGAAAGGATCTCCATAACTTAGGCTATAAAAACAGACAAGAGATTTGTACTTTCAGACTTGCATGATTCTGTTAATATAGTCTAACAATAAAGCTGAATTACGGTAGTTTATCTGTTTATGTTTCTTGTTTGGCCTACCTGGGAAGGCTGACACTACATTTCTCCTGGCTACAATTAAAATAGTGGGAGAAGCAGCAGATCCACAGACCAATAATACATTTCCTTTTCCCATATGAAGTACTTGGTTGCTAAACTATTTCCAACAAACAGCTCAGTTTTCTTTTGAGGCATTCAGGAGGGATCCAGGAAATATTTTGAAACAGTAGGTTAAAGTACCCAGCAAGAACTTGGGGATAATAATATCATAATTGGATTATTATAATTGGGAGTTTCTATTATGAGTGGCTTTCTCTCCCTGTCAAATCTAAGGATATATAAAATCTAACAGTCACTAAAAATATTCTCCAAAGAATTCTTTCCAAAGCAACATTATTATAACAGTACATTTATTCTTTCCCATATATTCTTTATCTTTAAATATGTAGTCTCTTGCCAACTCTAGCTGGGGTCCTATATGTAAGTTGTTAGCATTCCATTTAACTGTTGTTAAACAATTGAGAAAAGTTAAATAGTTAACAGCGTGAAACAAAATGATTGCTGCCCAAGGAATGCAAAGTACCACAATTTAATGTATAAAGAATATCACTTTTACAGAGGGGGGTGCTGGTGCTGGTGGATTGCAGCATTTTCTTATTTTCTTAGGTATGCAGTAGAACAGGGGTGTCACACTCGATTTCATTGAGGGCCACATCAGGGTTGTTTGACCTCGGGGAGCCGGGTGGGCATGGCTGGGGTGGGCGTGGTTAGCTCGACATCACTCGTGTCGGGGGAACCTGTGGTAGCCCGGACAGGGCTGGGGGGATCCTCCTGCAGCCCTCTGCCAGAGAAAACAGAACTTGGGAGGCCTTGAGTTTGACACCCCTGCAGTAGAAAGCTGTGTTTGAAGGAGATTGCATTTGGCTCCTTACTGTCCTATTTTTATCTTGAATTACTAGAAAAAATTTCTGTAATGTTTGGAGGTTACTCATTTCTTTTTAATAATAATACTTTGAACCTAAATTTGAAATGTGTCCTCATGTTTTTAAGAATATCCTACGTTCGGGGTTGAGAAGACACATAGTGCCATCCTATGCATGTCAGATCATAAGAAATCACTGAAATTCAGGCCATTACTTTGAAGAATCAGTGAAACAATCGGGGAAAAAGCCGTTTCAAAACAACCTGTTTTGCATCTATTTTATACAAACACACACAGAAACACATTTTAATTACCATTTCTTCCTAAATGCAAAGGTTTTAATTTAATACATTGTATTCAATTGGGCTCAATTTGACAGATAAGATTTGCTTTAAGGCTTATGTCCTACAACCAATATGACATGACTAGATTGGTCTCCCTGTCTCTTTTCCCCCCAGCATCCATCACATGCCATCCACAGTTCAGAAATACATGAGACACTTGAGCAGAGAGAAGGAATCTGTTCCATTCTGAATATCAATTTGTCATTTGATGGATGTCATTGGATGTGTCTCCAAGCCAATCAATAAACATAATTAAATCAGGAAAGAAGGATTGTAAAATATTTAAGAGCTTGCTTATCCAAAAATGTCTTTTATATATTTATGTGGCACAGTTGTCAAATATATATGGTGTTTGTAGGGCTGGGAGGTCTTGGTTTGTCAGTAGACATCCATATTGTACATCAATTAGAAAATGAGGAATCTTTTTTTTAAACAGCAGAATTGACTAGATGAAGTGCCAGGAGTTCATGCAGCTTCCAATTTTTTTTTCCTGAGATCCACTGTATTTTTCCAAAACTTCTTATCAAATTTATTGTGACACAAGGGGAAATACTTAAGTAAGTAGCTAGAACATAAGGGCTATCTTGCTTTATTTTTAATTAATCTTTAAATAGAACCAGATCCTGTTTAATTTTTGTCCTAACCTCTTCCATTATGTTTTGGAGGTTGATCTCTGACATGCTACACTGAGGCAGGGTTGCCAGGTCTGGGCTGCAAAATAATACTTTTTCTATATCCCTTAGCTGCCTTCTGCTGGTTGCTAGGATTTTTGCAACCCCAATATAGCAACTTTATTCGAAGTCCATGTATGGTCATATTCATCCTTCTCCCCAAGTCATATAGAGAAACAGATAACTTTATTCCAACTCAGCACAATTACATTTGGTTCAATTTCCTTAGGCTTTAGATATGAGCTCCTTCCTTCCTTCCTTCCTTCCTTCCTTCCTTCCTTCCTTCCTTCCTTCCTTCCTTCCTTCCTTCCTTCCTTCCTTCCTTCCTTCCCTCCCTCCCTCCCTCCTTCCTTTCCTGCCACAACCAAAACACTCTTGGTGCCTTACAGGCCATATGCACAAAACTTAAAACCAATCATAACATTCATTACCTATAGCTTTGCAGGCCCAATAAATTGGTGTTAATATGCTCCCAGTGAGCACCAATAAGCACTTGAGCTGTTGCATTTTGGAACAGCTGCACTTTCTGAGTAGCCTATAAGGGTAATTCCATGTAAAGCACAATGTGATATTCAAGTTGAATGATGATGAAGGCATGAATTGCTATAGCCAGATCTCTTGCTCCAGAGAGCACCACAATTGGCATACCAATTGTAATTGGTCATAGACTGAGCAGTAGCCTTGAGTCCAGAAGTATATACCCCCCCATCACAAAAATGCACCTTCATGGGTAGTGCCTGCTCATCAAGGAACAACCCTGATGGCAACGGAAACTCCCCACAAACAGCACCTTCACCCAACTAAGGCTCAACTTCAGCCTCTCCTTTCTTATCTGATATCTAATAGCCTCAAGCATTGGGAAGGGACACCAGAAGCATCTCTCTTACAGCACAAGGTAATGGTTTCAATTTGATTTAAAAAGCAGAGAGAACAGAAATGATGCCCGCTTCACCCCACCATTGGGCCAATCTCTCCTTCCCCATTATCACAAACTGAAACTGCTCACTGAGGAAGGAATGGAACCACTGCAAAACATAATCTCTATTCCCACCCCCACCCCCCCATGGATGGTCCAATCAGATACCATGGTGGATGATGTCAAATTCAACAGTAGCTTTATCCATGTGAGCATTCTTATTAAATTTATTTATTTTTCTTGGAAATAAAAGAATTATCTGATTTTCTGAGAGTTTCCTCCAAAGTGGTAGTATTAGTGCAAACATGGTAATGGTTATCATGCAGAAGCCTATTACCCGCCCCCCCCCCCCGAAATTTGGTTCCATGCACATAGAGCTCAGATATGACTCCAGTTCTCTTATTCCTGTAGCATATTACTATTTTGCAAATTAGATGATCCTTAAAAATGGTGTGCCATTTCTGTTTCTTCAGAGAGTTTCACTTATGAGTCAAGGGTTCACATTCATGAGTTTTTGAATTTGTCCTTATAAAAGAGATGTCTTTGACTCCTTGATCTATTGAGTTGTCATTCAAGTGTAGCATCTCATATAAATGCCTTTCTATGTGAGGAAAGTCTGGTGTTTGATTCATAATAAAACCAATAAAACCTCACTAGCAATTAGAGAAATCTGAATATCATGCCAGAGAATTATGAGTTTTGATATCACTGCAATGTTAGGGAGGTTTGCAAGACGTATTGTCTTCTGAGAAGAGGAAACACCAAGGATAGAAACTAAGAAATGTTTCATTTCGACCCTGAGCTACAAATATTCTCCTTTATTGAAACTTGTCTTTCTTTAATCAAGAGAGGGGTCCCTGTTTAGTCATATGTAAGTGACCTTGGGTGAGGTCAAGCATACAGCCTCCATGTCTTTATTGCTAAAAAAAAAGCAATTATAATAGGGGAAACATCAATAGGGGATTAGTTTGTGGGCATGTGTACAAAGCACATTTAAACTACTCTGGACATTAAACATGTGCACTGTCTTGTTATCCCATTCTACACATCTTTTTAACATTCTGAACACCCCTAAGATTAAGCTTTATGAATGTAGAATGATGGCTCATTTGAGCTAGTGGGAACTGAAATTCCACATCACCTTGACACAGCAAGCTTAACTCCTGAGAAGCTGCCAACATTGGCTAAGAAGCCATGCAGGATGAGGTTATAGAATGGCAGGTACATTGGTTTAATATGTAATGAGAACCAGTTGAAAAGCTTACTTCTTAGCTTTCTCTCCTAACTCCCTCTGCAGGCTTAAATACTACTACAAAAGTTCTTCCAATGATCTAAAATGAATGTTGGGGGAAACGGGTAGGAGAGAAGGCTGGTGGCCTTAAGAATTCATTCGTTCAGCAATTCAGCCTTCATCAACTGAATGGCTTCACTGAATACAGCCCATTGTTTGGGTGAGTCCAAATGTTTCTTAAGGCCACAATCCAAAACAGATTCATTCAGATAAACCCGCATCGGATACTGAACTTTATTCTCAGTAAGTATGCACAGGAGTGCACCAAAAATGAATTGTTGATTACTCCAATTGGATTAACTCTGCTTATGATATTTCTTGGAATTCATTTTTGGGATAAAATAATTTAATAAATACATGCTGTGATGTATTCCCGGGTGGCTGTAGATTTTCCTTATTAAAAGAGATCTGTCCCATACTGACCAAATATCTGAATGCTTAAACTGATCGTGAAGTTCTAGCCTTATGATTTTCTTCCGACTTTTCTTTCATCCTAAAGAAGTCGTTGGAAATTGAAATTACAGTGTATGCTTCATTACTGAAGAGTAAGCCCATGAATCTAATGAAGATTACATCTCAGGACGCATGCATAGGCCTGCGTTGTAAATCCTGAGAGGTTCTTTGTTGGACTGCTTGACAAATATATCAGCAGGGATTCAAAATAATGTCTTCGTACAATCACTTTGAAAATGCTAACTTAAAAGCTCTGGATTTGCTTGTTAGCGTTTCGGGCAATTGCTCATAGTGGAGTCTTAATTGCCATTTCAAAGAACTACTCCTGGTACAACAGAATGCAGTTATTCCATTATATATGCAGTACTGTCTACCATTTATCTTAGTAGCTACTGACACAACACAGGAAATGTATGCAATCTGTAACTCTTGGGTTTCATATGGTCCCTGTTTTGCTTTAATGAGGCCCTTGGCTTATATATACAGTATTTGCAGGTGTTAAATCTAAGGCTTTTTAAAGAAATGTTTTGTCATCAGGAACAGAAAGAAGGGGTGACACAACCCATATCTGTATATACCTCTCCACTGTCTGCTTCAGCCTGCCCTCCCCAGCAGATTCCCTTTGAAGGAATTTAGCTTTTGCCAAATAAAATGTTGACTACTCAAGACATAATATAAAACTGAATAGCATTTCTGAACTCTGTGCTACATGGAAGCTATTGTTTTATTATTGTATTCATTAATTTCTACTGCTCATAGTTTCAAAGCAAAGTTTATTGGAAGGATTGGAATTAGCAGGAAGAGGAAGTTAAGATCAACAATTTATTATTATTATTATTATTTTTTAAAAATGGGATCATATTGGTTAAATAATCAATGGGTAACACCAGAAATTCAAAACATGCAAAGGAATGGGGATGAATCAATGGCTTTTATGTTAGGATATATATGTATATATAGATAAATAAATATATAGTGGTTAGTTTTACTAGAGAAGAAAGGCAAATGTTTCACTCACTTTCACTAGTCTCATACTCCATTTCTACTTCTGTTTTTCCTCCTCTCCTTCTGGTTCTTCTATGCTCTTTAAAACAAATCCAAGGATCGTTTCAATTTTAGATGAATAGCAATGACTGAACTAGCATATGACATTTTTACATGTAGCAATCAGTATATTTTAAAAACTTAACAAATAAGAAAAAAGTCCATGAATGCAATTTAGTTTAATTTTAATTATTTCTCTGATTGGTGCCCTCTCCAATAGGTACATGTGCGCACGCACACACATACACAGACATACCAAGCAGTGAATCCACTCTGTCCATTCTAATTAGTTTAAAGACAATATTTTCTCCAAGTCACAAATCTGTATGACAAGCAGAAAACAAAGTTTAAGAGGAAGGAAGATATCCCTGCAAGGATAATGGCATCCTTCACAACAGAGAACAGATCCATCCATCATTTGGGGTTTTCTCCTAGTACAGATAAAATCAGCTACAATTCAAATAAGGCAATTCTTTGACAGAACATCTGCTAAACAATCAGACAACTCCAAACCTAGAGAAGCTAAATTGGCATCCCCCTCCCACCCTACCCCACCCCACCCCTCGCCTCATACTGACATACTAAATTAATGAAAATTCTGTGTAGGAGAAAACCATTCTGTTTTTGCTTTAAGGAATGTATCTCACAGTGATTAAAAAAAATTAACAGGGTATAAGTAATTTGGTGGTCCCTGTGAGCATAAAGCATATTGCTTAGCATTTTCTGCTTTGAATTTTGTATGGCTAGAGTTGAGGTGGAGGGAAACGGATTGTAATATATCAGGATTTAAAATGTTTCTGCTATAATACACACAAGATATTTTCTCCCAACTGGAAGGAATTCTTCTACTTCACTAACTTACCATTGTTGCTGTTTAAGGAAGAAATGACTTGAAAGTGAGTACTTGCCTAAAAATAAGCTCCATTTAATTCAGTGGGGCTTATTTCTGAGTAGAAATAAACAGTACTCTCAAATATTATTTTCTTCTCAGAGGGAAAAGCAAGATATAAATCTAACTTATTTGAATTAAAGAAACAACTATTTTACAGATGTTCCTTGCTTATCAATCACAATTGGGGCCGGTGATTCTGTCGCTAAACGCTGCAGTTGCTAAGCGAAAAATCATGTGATCATCTTGGACTTATGATGTCACTTCTACTTCCATTGTAAATGAATCGCCGTTTGTTAAGTGAGACATTATGGTACTGTGACTTGCAATTTCACTTCCACATTCTCCTTTAATTCTGTTTGTTGTTATGCTGATTGTGTAGATCACAAATGACGATCATGTGATTGTGGGATGTTGCAATAGAATGTGAGGACTGTAGGAAAGCTGTTTTCTTCCAACAATTGTTACTTTCAATGGTTGCTAAACAAGGCAATTGGTAAATGAGGACTACAGTACTAGAATGACCAAAGCCAACATACTATTTCAATTCTATCCATAATAAGATGACTTGCTGAATGGAAATGAAACAAATGTGATTTTTACTGCGTATGTATTGTGACCATCCCACCAGGAATTAGTTTCAACCTTAGCTTGCAGAGCCCATGGACTTCAGTTAGAGATATCCGTTGAGTGCCTCCACTTTGGTCAACCTCATCTTTAGCTGTAGATATTGTCCTCACTTCTTTTGGTGAGATATTGTCTGGGGCATTACACATCCTCTTCACGACCTGTTTTCCTTGTTACCTTCTGGGAGGAGGTTTCGTGCTCTGCTTCCGAAGCAGAACATCCAGATTCGGTCACAGTTTTGTTCCATATAGTATCAACCTTGTGAACTCTCATGCTTTCTCTTTCCGATATGTATTCAAGATACATATGTTTATGTACATACACATACACACACATATGTACACACACACATACACACATACGTATGTATACACACACACACACACATATATGTATATAGCATGTGTACATGTGTCTTATGTATGTGTACACTTTTGAGAGCAGGCAACAGAATTTCATTTTTAATGTGTGCCAGTGTGCCCACAGTAGAAAATGACAATAAAGGTAATCTATCTGTATGTAATCAAAGGGTGGCACTGCCCATTGTTTTCTGTGAGGTGCATTCCTGACATGCAATAAAATCGAGAGGATGTCTCTGCTGAGAGAAGGTTGTTGATTCTAATATTTCCATTTAAAAATATGCAGCTAACTCTTTTCAAAAAGTACATATTCAGCTCAACTTGGGTAAGTCAGAGATGGAGAGAAAACAATTTTGGGATAATAGCCCATAACGGTGAAATTGTGTCAATAATTGAGTCTATCAGAGTTCATCTCAGTTGTTCAATTTCTAATAGAGGCTATTTTATACAACGTTCCAGTGGGAATGATATTGAACATTTTTAGTTTTTAGATTCACAGATAAACGTCCTGTGCTGTGAGACTGAAGATAGTCCAAACCTTCACTGAAATAGCTTCTTCTTATTGAACCTTATCAATAAAGAAATGTGATAGAAAGTTTATGCATATATAAACTAAAATGTTTTTACATATATGCCTGGAGTTGGAAAAAAAAAGAAGCCATGTAGTAATTCTTTAGAAAGACTGATTAAAAAAAAAACACAAAATTTCTCCTGGACTCTGCTTTGCACCCACCTCTCAGGGCGAGGATGAACAATTAGTCATGAATTTCCTAATATTTTTTTCCACTATTGCAGGGAATACAAATGGGGGAATAGACATGCTGCAAAGGGCCCCATTCAATGCAGCCAGGCACCTATGTTTTATTAATAATCACCTCATGTAACATGTGTGTATTACAGTTATATAATGTGCATAATTACAAAAGAGTAAGATTATACAGTTCTGCCTAATCCTTTTCAACCAGAAACTGGCTGTTTACTTGACTTGGATCCATGAAATTAAGCATTCACAGGCATCTACTCGTCACCAATAACTCATCGTGGGACCAGCTCCCTTTCTGCCTCCCAAATCTTGTCATCTTTGGAAGATCCTCTGGAACAGATCGGATTAATGCAGTGCAGCAGGAGGAGAGAAAAGAAAAGTCCAGATGCATGACATATGATACTCCCCTGACATATCATGTAACCCATCAATGTCTTAAAATAAAAAACAAATAAGGGCTATTTCTTCGGGCTCTCTACCAATCTGAAATGCCTCCTTCCTGAAACTGGAAGTAGGTCAGTTAAAACATCAAAAAAATTATGGTTAATTTATAGGTGGTAAAATCTTTTTCAACTTTAGCTTGACTTGTGAAGACTTCATGGAAGTGCCCATGTTGTTTTCTTGACAGGGGAAAGAAAGTGGTTTCCTGACTTTAAGAATGTTTTGGCTTCCCAACCGGGCTTAAATCTTCAGAATTCTCTGGAACCCTTCCACCTAACTAATCTGTTTGATTTCAGAGCCCAGACAAGATCAGCCATTACTACCACCTACTCAGACATTTATTAACATAGAAACACAGATCATCTTGGATATTTATCTTTAGTTCTTGAGTTTATAATATCTACCCTAACGTTTAAAATACAATTTGGTAAATTAAAAAAACATAGTATGATTTTGTGTGAGTGTATATTCAAATTATTTTACAAAATAATTGAAATAAAAAACTGACATAGACTTTATAATTTACTCCTGCTGTTTGGAAAGGATTCAAAGTGCTTCTTCATAACTGTATGTGCAGAAAATCAGAATAAAAAGTTCTATAGAATACTCTCCCAAGCCATAATGAATGACAAAAGTTAGGGAAATAATCATCAGCAATTAGAGCAAAAATAGGAAACCTGGAAAATAAATTCTCCTATGAGTGCTAAGAAGAAAATTGGAATTTGGGTTCCAGAGTAATTATTCTTATTTACAGAGTAGCGTTGCAATGCTTGGAGTTTGTAATTATTTTGTTTTCTTTTCATCCTGTTTAATTCATGGACTTTGAGCAAATGGTTGTACATACTCAATTGCTGCAATTTTTAACTTTTTTCCCCTCACAATATTTATTAAGTTCAAAAGCATAAGTGAACTGATTCAATCACTGGGAGACTGATACAATTGCTTGAATTATTCTATACATATATATTTATGTGCACAATGTTTGTTATAAAGGATGGATGAATCTGTCAATTACTGTTTCTTATTTTTGCAAATATGTCAAGTCTGGTTTATTTTACTTATTTCAACATTTGCATGAAAATGAGTGTATATTAAAGTGCTCATTTCTCTAATAATACACATTTTGTTTGCAATGTGTTTACACGGTTCTTGCAAATGGTTTTCCTAAATATTGTGCACTTTTGTTTTGTATTTCCACAGATTTTGGAAAATTATATTGTAACATTTCAACTGCAAATTTCAGTCAGTAATAAGGCACAATGAAAGATAGGATAAATTTAGCCCATGAAATTGGAGAAATCTGCTCATACCTCCAAAATATATTAATAAGTTTCTCAACAGAAGAATCTGATTATTAGAGGGGTCTCTCTAATAATCATATACTTCTGTTGAGAAAGCAATTAATGAAAATATGATAAAAATTATAACAAGAATTTTTCCAAACCATTCAATGTGACTGTAAATTTAAGGAACTTACAGTAGTTATTAAAAAGACAACTATAAAGATACCATCATATTTGAGTTATTTTTATTGTTATTCATTTTATCTTGTTGTTTAAGTGTTGTTAGCTGCTCTGAGTTATGAATTTGAAATAAGTGGCCACAGAAATTGAAATACCACTTTTCACGTGTTTATCGCTCGTTTTTAAGATGTCACATCTCTTTATACTGTTTTCCACATGCAGAATAAATGAAAGTTATTTGTAAAGTTATTTATAGACATTATTTTACAAAAGCTATAATTCTGTTTTAATAGACAATTAATCCCAGAATTACTATAGTGTAGGAAGCTATTTTAAAGTCTGAAGAAGATAAATGTGATCTTTTTTTAAAATAAAACAAGCAGTTACAATCCATGAAATTGTCTTTGTTTATAGCAGCGGTTCTCAACCTGTGGGTTGTGACCCCTTTGGAGGTCGAACGACCCTTTCACAGGGGTCGCCTAAGACCATCGGAAAACACATATTTCCGATGGTCTTAGAAACCGAGACACCGCTCCTCTATCCATCCACATATGAGTACCCGGGGATGGTGCGACGCACGGGCGGCCCTCGAATGCGCAGGCGCCGACGGAAGGCACGCTAGCCCACCATCTTGGTGCCACGCCCCCTTTGTCACCTCAGCGCTTCTCGCCTGGCAACACGCACGCGTGGGGAGGGGGCGGGAAGGGGGTCGCGGCGGCGGGGTGGGGGTCGCGGCATTAGGAAGGTTGAGAACCACTGGTTTATAGCATCCCACTTGACCATGGAAGAACTTGTCAGAACTTTTAAAACTGACAAGAAAAGTTACTGACAATATATATCCCAGTTAGTTACATATATTTAATATTGTTTTATTATAATCATATTCTTACTATCAGGTGTTATATATTTATTTGCCTGATCTACAAGATTTATGGCTATCAAGACAGTGATATTTTTCCTAATCTTGTCCTTAATATGTCTTTGGAAATGCAGAACATCAGCTTTCCATGGCCTAATCCTATCACCGGAGTCATCTTTGCAGACTTCTATTTGAATTTAGCTTTGATTCACTTTGCCAGATGGTACAAGATGAAACACAGGAGCTCAACACAATGGTTGACCTATTTACTCAGCCCAATAATCTGCTGCTTAATACTTGGTGAGAGCATAATTTAAACAAAGAACTTTCCTTACCTACCCTAATGTACTTTCACACTGAATGATGGACTCCTGTGCAAACATGAACATTCAATGAAAACTTTTTTATTACAGTAACTTAAGGACCCATGAAGCCTAACATTCTCCCTCATTATCCTGAGGAAAGTGCCCTTGAGATGAATTATAAGTCTGCTGTGTATAGATAGAATTCTTAGATACACTTCTTAGCCTTTTGTCTTCCTAACAAGAAGGATAAGAGAAAAAAAAAGATGAGCAAAAAGTATACTTTGGCTTTTCTAAGATTCATTATCCATCTATAGAACTAGTGTTTCAATGAGGTCAAGACTATTTTTAAGGGTAGCGTAGGGACCAAATTCAGCTCATGCTCTGAATTCCAAAAGTAGCCAATGTACTATTCCTGATAACAATGCAGTTTGAAAAAAGTGAAATCATGGCCTCAAGATTCCTATATGTTATCAAATCACTGTAAAAACCATTACGGTTATAGAAAGGCAGTCCTTCAAATGGCCAGGGAAAGATCATAGCGTGATATGGTCCCTGGTACAACATATACTTTGTAGGTTCACTCCTACAGATAAAGTTGCCAGTTCTCAGGAATGAAGCTTGAAATTTTATTTCACCTGAGAAATTAAAATGAACCACAGCTGGTCCAGTGGTAGCTTAAAGAAACTTCATTAAAAATCAGGCCAGAACACTTGTCTACTTATACACCTACATATAATGTAAAACAGAATTGATTCTTCAGTGCAATATTGTTTATATCATATTTATTTAGGTGTAGCCTGTTGAGTAGGAAACTATCATTAATTATCATTATCATTAAAATTATCATTATATCTTTCACTTCCTTCTGTGAACTCATTATTTACTGTCCTCACCCATTCCCACCTCTTCATGAGAAAGAGAGTATGTGATAAATATGCCTTAACTGGGATATGGCCCCATGTATCTAATATTGTCTACTCTTTGAAAAGTTATGCAATCATGATTTTTTATTCATGTTGTCACAGAATGTTTTATTACATTTGCTGCAATCAACTTGCAGACGACTGCCTAGAGACTCAAAATTGCTCAGTGTCATCAGTCAAAGCGGGTATTTTGATGTGATATGAGGCAGTTATATAGCTTATTATTTATAATTTACCAAATCAGATATCATCCATATGCAGTGGTCAAAAGGTCGATAAGTATATTGAATTTTACTTTACTGAGTTATAAAAATTGATGAGAGGGGTTTGCATCATAAATCTACAAATGCATGGCCTGTGTTCAGCAAGATCATAGGTGGGAAATCTGCAATCTGCAGCTGTTGTTAAAATACAGTTATATATGTAACATTTCCCCAACTCTGAATTAGACGCTGTGCTTATTTTTCTTACTTGAAGGCAGAAAGTTTTTTATATTGGCCAAAATAGGCCTGGAATTTTGTCCACCACAATAGGAACTATACACAGAGAAGAGTGAAACCATTTCCCCAAAGAAGCTGCAGTTTTGGAACTTGTGAAAACATCCATCTCTTTGCCTCACAGATTGCTCTTCTTTTGATTGATTCTTGTTTTTAGTATTTTCAGTGCTCTCAAACGGAGATTAAATAATGTTTATTTTGTTGAATAGGAGACTACGGAGAAAGGAATGTGATTCTAAGTACAGCTTCAGATAAAATGTCACTGGAGAAAAGGAAAACATGATTGATGCCAACTTTCAAGTAAGAGAATGACAATTCAAAATATTTTGTATGCGCATGCCAAAGCTACTAATTTTCTTTTCCATTGAACTTAGCTGCTAATTATCATTGTCAAAAAGAAATTGTAAAAATCTCATGCCAGTCTCAGTAAATCTGAAGCACGTCAGCACCATGAAAATGGGGGTGGGAGGGAAAAAAAAATATAGTGTTGATGTTTTTTCGGGATGCAATTTGTTTCAGCAACAGAGATGTGACATTTAAATTAATGTGCAATTTACCATGAAAGAGCAGTATTACAAACTCCAAATTTGTTCTATGCAAAGGGTTGCCAAGAAAGAAAGACAAATCCTTATAGCAATAGCACTTTAGACTTATATACCGCTTCATAGTGCTTTACAGCCCTCTCTAAGCGGTTCACAGAGTCAGCATATTGCCCCCAACAATCTGGGTCCTCATTTTACCCACCTCGGAAGGATGGAAGGCTGAGTCAACCTTGAGCCGGTGAGATTTGAACCGCCGAACTGCAGCTAGCAGTCAGCTGAAGTAGCCTGCAGTGCTGCACTCTAACCACTGCGCCACCTCGGCTCTTATGGACTGCTTCCTTTAAAATACTGAATTCAATAAGCGATTTTGAGTAATTAAATGATTGTGAATTCTGATATAAACTAAATTTGATCCATACCTGCCAGAACTAATGTGCAAATCAAAACCAAGGCTCTCCTCAGCCTTCCTCAGTTAAGAAGGCTAAACTATCCACTTATCTGAAAATAAATGCAATTTAATTCAGTGGATTCAGATATAAGTACACCTGCATAAGGGTACACTTTATGTTATCCATCATTTTTTACATTTTCTAATTGTTCAGCTACCTCAAAATATATTGAAATTTCTAAGACTTCCGGTTGATGTTGCGTCGATATTGGACACAGGGAACGGGTCTCTGTGATCCCTGTGCTGACTTCCCCCTGTTGGTGGGCTCCGAGAGGAGCCAAAGCTACCTTGTAGGGGTGGTGAAGCAAAGAGGGGTGCCCTGTGAGGTCGAGGAAAGTCGCAGCTCTCCTGTCTGACCCGGGGTTCTTTTTCCCTCTCAGCCAAGGCAAGGAGAAGAGACAGCCTAAAGATGGCTGCCACAAAGCTGGGACAACCAAAGAACAACTAAGACTGGTGCTGGAGCAAAGTAGGTGAATAGTGACTGGAACTGGGGGAGAGGGTTTCTTTTTGCCTTAAACTTAACCCCAAGGAATAATTTGGATCTATTTGCTCAGAATTATTTGTTAAAGCGGCGTCTAAGCATTCAGAGAAATACCAGACCAGAAGGGGAAGACACAAGAGAGAAAAATAATAAATTTTGAAATGTATAGAAAATTGGACTCTTAAATTGGGAAGATGCGGTACTGGGAAGGCATTTTAAAATGCTGGAATTATTTACCTATAAAACTTATTCTGCTTTTATAATTGATTTATAACTAAAATGACAATTGCCGAGTGGTAATACTGAAATTTAAGTTGAGAGTGCCACCTGCTGACAAAAGGAAAAACTACAAGCCTGGAAATACTTATGAGAAGGACTGTGAAAATATTTACTGGATTATTCCCAACTAACCCAGGACTACTGGAGATTTAAATATTAAAATAAGCAAGCTACTTAATTAAAGGGACCCCTGAAAGATTTCTGATAACCTCTGGGACTATTCAAATGGAACTGACTGTTTACCTTTGGGATATAAAGAACTGTGATTAGTACACCCCTTGAAGGGCAACCTAAGGACTGAATAAATAGCTCTTGGACTGTGGAACAAAAGTGGAATTTAAAATAAATAAATAAGCTGCTTTATAAGGAAGAAACAAGTGAAACATTGAAGGAGATGATGTTACTTTTTCAAAACACAAAGGATGTTATGGAAAATGCTATACAAGGGATGATGAGCAAAGATCAAGATGCCCAGGAAAGGGAGAAGCTAACAGTAGAAATGGAGGAAAAGACTGAGATGAAGAACCAGAGAATAAAATAAGAAGACAAGGAAGAGACAATAAAGAAAATAACAGTGACTGATGAATTAAACCAGGGGAAAAATATATTAAGAGAGTCGAAAAGAGAATTGGAGATACAGGAAGATATTTTTGAAAGGGAGATAGGGACATGGGCAGAAATCCTGGAAACTAGGCAGCAGAGGAGGGTATTGAAAGGGAGAAAGGGACATGGGCAGAAATCCTGGAAACTAGGCAGCAGAGGAGGGTAGAGGTGGGAAAAATACTCAGATTGAACAGCCAAGAAGCAGCTGTAGAAAGAGATAAAATTCTTAGAGAGAAATATGGGAGACAAGTCAAAAAGAAAAAAAGCATAGAAATTAAAGTACCGAAGTGGACAAGAGATGATGGATAGATGATCTTTCGTTTTTGGTGTTGTTTTGATTTGATTTGCTTTTCCTCTCTCTTTCTTTTCTTTTTTTGTAGGTAGGTGACATTAGAATAAGAGATAGAAATAAGAGAAAAGGGGAACAATAGTGTATACACTTTTATATAATAAAATAAGAGCATTAATAAGAGAAAACATGGAATAATTGAATAATAATTATATAAATATGTATTACTGTTAGAAATATATAAGTTGGTTGAAAGTAATAACTATGACTAATGCTATTAGTTTTATTTGTATTAGAATGTATGACATCCAGGTGCCACAGTGTTCACGCATTGATATGTTTGTAAAAAAATAAAATAAATAAAAAACTTAAAGTATATTGAAATTTGTTTATCAATCTTCAGTATAAGAAAGAATAGATTAATGTAGAATGGCACTGAACCTTGGGATTCTATAGCAAAACTAGCCTTCTGGACAAATTTAGAAATGTGCATTTTGAGAGGAAATATGAGGAAATGCAGGTGTAAATATATAAATATCTTGTCAAGCTGATTCTTTCACTTTTGCTTAAAAGAAAGAAACCACAACTAACAAAACAGTGGATGGGGAAAGAATAAAGAATTTCTATCCTCTATGAAGCCCTCTAGGTCTCCACTAACGAACAATAAAAAGGTCAGGAGATCTTGCAGCAAATATAGTTTAAAGACTCCCTGAAAATTATCAGTATTTCTACACAAAAATATAAAATATAGATACAGAAATTACAGTAGTCCCTCTTTTTTTTCACCTAAAGATGCTACAAATCAGAAAGTGCTTAACCAATCTCTTGAAATCTATATATAACTCCAAGCTTTTGGTCTTGTTAATTGTAATGGGAAATCTAATACTAGGTATGGATACAGGACAGAAGATTACAATAGACATAGACAAAAAACAAAGCTTAAAATCTAGGTTAAATTTTATATGAACTTCAACTGTAGAACTTGCTCCCTTTCAAATTTAAAAATGATAGGGAAAAATGTTCAAACCAAGGTTTAGGTTATTGTAATGTCAAGACATAATGTCAGCAAGAGAGAAAAGAAATTCATATTCTCCATCAGATCTCTAGATCTCTTGATTGCCAGAGGTTTAGATGAATTACAGAGGACATCCCTCTTCATGGATTACTGCCTTGTCGTGGCGAAGGGGCTTGCGTAGCTCAATGAAACTATGAGCTATGCCGTGCAGGGCCACCCAAGACGGACAGGTCATAGCAGAGAGCTCTGTCAAAACGTGATCCACTGGAGAAGGAAATGGCAACCCACTCCAGTATCTTTGCCGTGAAAACCCCATGGACAGTACCAAAAGGCAAAAATATATGACGCTGGAAGATGAGCCCCTCAGGTCGGAAGGTGTCCAATATGATACTGGGGAAGAGCAGAGGGCTAGTACTAGTAGCGCCAGAAAGAGTGAAGCGACTGGGCCAAAGCCGAAAGGATGCTCAGCTGTGGATGTATCTGGTGATGAAAGGAAAGTCCGATGCTGTAAAGATCTATACTCCATAGGAACCTGGAATGTAAGATCCATGAATCAAGGCAAGCTGGACGTGGTCAAACAAGAGATGACAAGACTGAACATCAACATCTTAGGAATCAGCGAACTAAAATGAACAGGAATGAGTGAATTTAATTCAGATGACCATCAGGTATACTACTGCGGGCAAGAATCCCTCAGAAGAAATGGAGTAGCCTTCATAGTCAATAAAAGAGTAGGAAAAGCAATACTGGGATACAATCCCCAAAATGACAGAATGATCTCGGTTCGAACCCAAGGCAAACCATTCAATATCACAGTAGTCCAAGTCTATGCCC